>CAUYQU010103582.1:0-102999 GCA_963574635.1 Cheracebus regulus
TGGGGCTGCTCCGCCTGGGAATCTCCTGGTCTGGGGGTAATAAAAATCCGTCTGGAAATGCGGCGTCCACTCACCCTCTGCACTTTCACTGGGAGCTGCAATCCTGAGCTGCTCCTAATCCGCCATCTTGGATCTCACCCCGAAAGCCTTCTTAAATCTGGACCCAATAGATACTTCCAAACCAGTATCACTTTAAACTCTTTTCATTCAATGGACACACTTTGCTGAGTGCAGTCCATTAAGGTTTGAGACACAAAATTCATGAGACATGAGCCTGCACTCAAGAATATCAAATTCTAACTCTAAGACAGCCATGTAAGCAGGTGAAGATATATATAAGGTGCTGTGATTGCACACATAAGAACACCATTTGTGTTTTTGTTTTTTGGCTTGGAAGTACTCGCAAAGGTTTCACAGACTATACTGAATTTAAGCTGAGTCTTAAACTAAAAATAAGGTAGAATGAATGAAACGAAAGAGAATTCCAAGTAGAGGGACTGGCATTGAAACTGAAAGTAAGTTGATGTAGTCAGAGACAAATTGCATGTAAGAGAGCAGTAAAAACAGAGAAGGTACAGGAAGGAGCCAGGGCACGAAGGAGCATTTTGTGCCATGTGAAGTAACTCAAACTCTATCTTGTAGTCACCAGAGAGTCACTGAAGGTTTAAAGCAGGCCAAGTATAATCAAATGTACATTTCAAAAAGGAAAGAAAAGAATAGGATTGTGTTAATGAAACCTGCAATAATAAGATTTGTTTATGTGGGAATGGGGTTAAGACAATAAAGATAGTTTGCATTGTGAAGTTGAAGCACTTGAAGAAATCTGAATCAAGCTGCTTCACAGGCTTGTAGATCGGTAGAGATTTGGAACTCAGGTAATAGATGTTGATCAGAAGTATTGATTTGGGACACATTAAGGAGAAAAAACTTGGAGGATGTGTGGAATAATGATTGCATTAGTAGAGTGCATCAAAATTGCTTATTGAAATAACAAATTATATATGAAAATGAGAAGTAGCCTGCAAGATGAATAAAAGGATCTGTTTAAGAAATTATTTTCTCAAGGAAGGAGGATTATTCAGCATTTTCAAGTGCTACAGAAAGGGCAAGAGGGCAGGCATGAACTGGAGGTCTCCATTGTATTTGACAAACAGTAGATACTGTCTTGATTAAATTCATGGGAGTCAGTTCAGTGGAATAGCAGGGGAAAGCAAGAGCACATTGGGTTAAGACAGAAAATGGGTGGTGAGGAGTAAAGACAGTGAATGTATACTGGTTTTAGAAAAGATTGATGATAATGGAAAGGTATAAACTACAGTTGTGTGAGAGGCCTATGCAGAGTTGAGAAAAAGGGCGGAATGTGTGCAAATAGTTTTGCAGCTGTACGGAACGTTGGGAAGTTACTTTGCCATCTTAAACAGTGTGTCCTTGGGGAAACACTTGCATAGATTATCATCTAAGGTTAACACTGTAGTTTAGAAAGAGCCAATTACATTTGCCAATTAAGTTACCTATTATACTACCCATAAAAGGTTAAAAACGGTGAAATATAGGCAGATACTGGAAGTAGATGGAGGAAAATAAATTAGCATTTGGAAGAAAAGAGGATAAGAAATGATAAGACCTAGAAATGGATATGTTTTGTCAATTATTTGTAAGCAGGAGTGGGAAATATAATATAGGCATTAAGCCAGGTTAAAGGTAAAGCTATCAAGAGAGAATGTGCAGGAACTGAGCAATAAATACAGAAAATAGATTGTTTTTTTTTTAGTGTAAGTGGTTTATTTGAGAGTTGAATCCAGGAAGCGCAAACAAGGATGTAGGAAAAGAGAAACAGGGAAGACAGAAAAGCCAACATGATGTGCTGGTGTCTTCTCTACTCACTACACTCACTAACGCACCCAGATTTCACCTTTGCTCACAGTATTCCTCATGCCCTGAATGAGCCTAACCTTTCTGTCTCTCATGAAGAATTCCAATTATGGGCATGTTGGGCAGGGCTCAAAAAGGCTTGCCATCCATCCTATTTGTAAAATGACTTCACACTGTCTACACAGTTCAATTACAATTTTATACTTCCTTCTAGGATTAGAATGCAGCTTCAAAATTATTTTAAATGCCTGCGCAACCATCAAACCTTCTGGTGATAGGTGATGCAGTAAATATGTGGTTTAGGGAAAAGGGGCTGGCAGCAAGACAAGGAAAAGCTGACTATCTAACGTAAATAACCTATGTCATAAGACTGTGGAGAAAATTCCCATATGTACTTTGGGGCTGCCCAATCCTAAGCATATTAGACCTTCCCTGGCACCCCAGACGGTGAGGCTCTCCTCCTTGGCCCCTGTCTGAGGACCCAATATCCTCCTTGTTCTCACATGAGCCTAATGTGGGCCAGAAAGGATAGATTCGTGTGCCCTCAGCATAACACGTGGCCAGTGAGTATCAAGTCTTACTGACTCTCTGGCCCTGTGACCCTATTCTGACAACTGGGTCTTTTCCATATGCCTCAGATCTGCCTACCATCTCCTGTTTTTATCTACTGCAAATGAATCCAACTCCCCAGACAACTATTGAACATTCTGGCTCAATTGGACAAGTCAAATTACTGGCTTTCCATTTCTGCCTGACCCAGTGCAATGACCTCTATCCTATACTGAGTTATGACAAGAAGTATTAGAGCTTTATGAAAGTGCTGTAAGAGCATTGATCAGTATCTTTTACAAAATCACACTGTGAAAATGTATCCAGTCAAATTTTTTCTATGCAGAGGTGACTTGAAAAAGCCATAACTCTTTCGGCAGGATGTTGAGCTAATCAGAAAATTATGCTACCTAATCACGGTAATCACAGTGCCGAGTCAGAAGCAAGTGGGAGACTAGATTGTATTTATTTGGTGAGAAGAAGAGTGGCCAATCACCTACCTTGCCCTTCCACAGGAGCCTCCATCTGTCAGTCAACAAGTCTTTTCCAAGAGCCTTCTATATACTATGCTAAGCTTATGCACCAGCTTAGGAGATTTAAGTTAGGCATGAGAAAGCATTTTCTGATGATCATTAGGGGATCTAAATACTTGGGTGTATTCCTGAGGCAGCCTGGGTAGCCTCCTTGTTTTGCAGCTTTTATAAATGTGTTAGACTTTTAGGGAAAGCTAAATCGGTGATTTCCTAGCTGAATTTCAGAAAACCCTAGGGTGTCATGGAATCCTAGACTTCTATAAAGTGAGCTTTAAGGGATTATACAAATATTTGGTTAAGCTTTCACTGTTTAATGAAAATTTACTCTTGACTATTTAAAAATGGTCATAAAAAGTGGCACTCATGCATTTAAATGTGTCTTACATAAAATTTGGATATGTCGAAACATCAAAGTTTGGGCACTGCTATAAGGTTAACTCATTTTTGTGCAGACCTTGAAATGAAGCTTCTCTTGTGGCACATATTTAGCTAATTGCAGGGGCATCTGTTAAATAGTGGTGATCACTTACAAATACCTATGTGGAACACGATCCTCCCACTCCTATACAATGAAAACAAGATGCTGAGGCTTACATGAAACTTCAACTGTCATCCCAAACTTCCAATTAAAAATTGCTGTCTGTTTGAATGAGTCTTATTACTCTGATTGGCTGGCTTTTTTTCTTTTCTTTTCTTTTCTTTTCTTTTCTTTTATTGTACTTTAAGTTTGGGGGTACATGTGCAGATCTTGCAGGGTTGTTAAACCATGGGAAGTTAATATGTTACTATGGGTTTTCTCAAGAAATGAAAGTGTATTTTCAAAAGATGTAAATAAATTAGTCAGTGTGTTTGGGTTTATAAATCTAATATCTCATACATGATAGGTGTTCATTAAATTCTTCTGTGGCTGGTTGAAGCAATAAGTCTTCTAAAATATATAGATAGATTTTATTCTGCCTAATTATGTCAGTACTGGCTGCTGAATAATAAAACAACTCAAAATGTTATTTTCTCTTTTTTAGTATAAACTACTGATTTCTGTGTTATAACTTTCTCAGTTATACTCTTGGGCACAGAACAGTGCCTTTGCAAATGAAGCTTCTACTGTAACCTTTCTTTTATGATAAAATTATAACAGCTATACATCTTAAAAATAAACAAGCAAAACTGATGCCTTAAAGCTTGTTATGTTGAGTGCAGGGCATCTGAAATTACAATTCCCATGGAAACACAAGTACACACTTTATTACTTAGTAGAAATTAGTGAATTGAATTAAATGAACTAGCTCCTTTAGTGTAAACAAATGGGTAGCTATTTAAGTGAAGGATCACTCTTAATTGAATCTTTTAGTTTTGATTTTTCTCTCATTTTAAGTTCATTAACATAGTGTCCTTGTGGAGTGCCTTTGAAGCTATTGAAGGAAGACTTCCCTGGGTCCACATTCCATAAGCCAGGCTGTCTGATAAACACTTATATTATTCAAATGTGTTTCCACCAAATAGCTCCCTTATAGTACATAAAAGATGATAAAGGAAAAGGCATTCGTAAGGGCTCAGGGAGAGTAAAAAAGAGGTCTCTTTCCAAGGCCTTTCTTCCAGTTACCTCTTCTCTTTTTCTTCTGTCAGTGGAGTGTAGAGATGCAGTGCTTTTTTGTACATATATGCAGGCATGGACATCACCTATCGCTTTTTAATCAAAACAAAATATAAAAGATGAAGTGAGATCGTTGGAAATCAGTATAAACAAGGACATTTTGATAGACTATGGTAAGAGGCTATGGTGGAGCCATCTGTAAATTATCTGAAGCACTATCATACCTTGCTGAATTTAGATGTCAGTAGTAACTATTACTTTTTAAAAAAAATTTCACAAGAGCAGAGAGTCTATTTACAGAGTAGAAAGGGTGTTGCAGTGAATTGCTTTTGGTTTATTCTCTTTTGGGGGAAAAGAAAAATGCCAAATCTTCATAATTTTTTTTAGTTTACTGCCCCTTTATAGAGGTCCCATCATGACTGACAGTTTTAGATGTCAGGCCATCTGGAGGTGGGGAGAAGAGGCATTGTCCATAAGTTTGTAGTTTTGTATTCCTCTTCCGGTTGTGTGGCAGGTTGAGTGAATATATTCAGGGAGAGTGCATGATATGCTTCCTCCACTATTGAGATGAGTATAAAACTGTTCCCTTTGAGAAGTACATGAAATTCCTTGGGGCACCAAAGTACTTTTAGGTAGACTGGGGAGCTAGCAGTTCTGATGCTCCCTAAAGGAAACCGGCATTTGTTTTTTCCTAAGTTCATAGCAAATCTTTGAAAGATTCCATAAACAACTAGCTAAAGGAAAAGGATAAACACAGCAGGAGAAGAAAACAGCTTTCGTTCTGCATTTGCACACCCTTAGAACCTAAGGGGTTAATTAAATAATTAAATAAAAGATATGACTTAAAAGTAAATGGAAGAGAGATATGAGAGCCAAGTTAATGCACGTTGTTTTCCTTTTCAGCTATTGTTTGCCACATGTTGGATAAGGAATGTTGGAAGAGGGAATTGACTTAGGTTATTTATAAGAAACATCCTAAAAATAACAGAAAGGCCATGAATTTTAGAATACACCATGGAATACTATGCAGCCATAAAAACTGATGAGGTCATGTCCTTTGTAGGGACATGGATGAATCTGGAAACCAGCATTCTCAGCAAACTGACACAAGAACGGAAAATCAAACACATGTTCTCACTCACAGGTGAGTGTTGAACAATTAGAACACATGGACACAGGGAGGAGAACATCACACACTGGGGTCTGTTGGGGGCAATAGGGGAGGGACAGTGGGGTATAGGGAGGTTGGGGAAGGATAACATGTGGAGAAATGCCAGATATAGATGATGGGGGGTTGGAGGCAGCAAACCACATTACCATGTATGTACCTATGCAACAATCCTGCATGATCTGTACATGTACCCCAGAACTTAAAGTGCAATAATATATATATGCCATTGATTTTTAAATCTTTCAAATCTCATTAAATATTTTAAATGATATTCTAAAAAGAAAGTGGAAGAAATAGTAGAATTAAGAAAGTATATGAGAGAGAGAGAGAGAGAGGTTTTACTTTCTCTCTTACTGCTACTTTTGATCCAGCGTCCCTGATAGCTCTTCTTCCTTTGTAGTGCCTCATTGCGATTCCTGGTGTGGCTGTAGGGTGTTTTCACTCATGTTTCATAGGCTTACTTTTTCTTTCCAACTACCTGGAGGGAAAAGTGTAGTATCTGTCCCTTGGCTTATCTTTATTTGGACAGTATTATTTTATTTTCTCTCTTTATCAAGACTTTTAGCCTGCAGAAATGTTCTCAGAAAACTTTCATATTCACTTGATGAATTAGAGATTTCACTATGTTTTTTCCTCAAAAATCACCATATGCATGAAACAAATTTCAATAGTTGACTGACCTATTGTCAGTGAATAAGAAATATAGTTGAGGGAACAGAGAGAAAGAGGTTTTGACAAGAGATGTGTTTACTTATTTAATGAAGTTTCTACTATGTCAGTAGATTATTTTTTCTCACACGATTCCCCTTCCTTGCCTGTTAATGCCGCAGATACTAATCCCCACAATCACCTCACTCCTACTGCTTCCAAAATTCTGCAACAACTTTCATTGCCTTCTCTAACTCTCTGATGGTTCTCAGACCCTACACCAAATAATGCAATATGTGGAGGCAGGATCAGGTACAAAGGGACAATCTGTTCCTGCTTGCACATTGCAAACACTCTAACAGCCTGTCTCTGCCTCCTCCCATATATTCATTAGCCCCATTGTTATTTTGGAAAATAGGACAAAAAAATACATTCTGCAAATCTACTCTTTGTCATATCCTCTGAATTTCTTGCTTTATCTATTTCCTTATGCTTTCTAATATATATATATATTAAAATTACTACCTTCTAAGCACTGTTCTGAACTTCAGAGCTAAAGTTTCTATTCATCTAGTTTTTGGTCCTCTCTTTATTTCTATTTTGTTTCCAGAACTCAATTTAACACTGTGTTGCATTTGTTCCACATGTCCTTCCACTCTTCTCCCAAGCTACCCTTTATTTTCTCTGTTACCTTAGAACTTCCAGGACTGTTTTTCTTAGACTCCATTACTGTGAAATCCCTGAATCTCCAGTTTCCTTGACTATCGGAAATGCCATTCCCTACACTTGCCTCTTCACCCTCTCTGCCACTACTTCTCACTCAGAGGATTCTCTATGGGAGATTGGAGGCAGATGATGATGGTGAAATAAGTTGCAATTGTCTCCATTGGCATCTTCCTGGTAGCCTAAGCTCTAACTTCAAGTAAATAGAAACTCAAGTGCATTATGAGATGGACCATTACAGGGTTTCTTAGGAATATTAGAACTATCTAAAATGTTGTTTAACAGAGAAATGCCATTTGTCTTCTAAAAAGAGATTATAAGCAATCTTTTTTGAACAAAGTTATAAGAAACTACTAATAGTGAAGCCAAAAACAAAATGTAAATGATTGATGTGATTATATTATATGTTATATATTGCCTTTACTGTTTCTATTGTAAAAATAGAATATTAAATGTAATACAAATACATATAAAAGAGGTTTTGCTATTGTAGATATAAAAGAAAAAACCTATTTTTTTCTGTTTTGAAACAACACACTTATCTGTACTTATTATCTGTTTCATATATTATGATATCATTTTTAATAAAAAGTGAAGTAATTATAATTGCAAAATGTAAATAAAACATTTCTTCTTATCATTTAAGCAGATAAGTATGCAACTTTAAGATACAATTCCATATAATAACAACAGTACATTATGAAGTACAAATGACATAGATATCCTTAAATAAAATCTGCATATTTAAAGATAGCATTTTAAGTATTTACAATTGATATAATTTTTATTTATAATTAAATAGACTCTTTAAAATATCAACACTACAAAGAGAATAAAATACCTAGGAATACAACTAACAAAGGATGTAAAGGACCTCTTCAAGGAGAACTATAAACTACTGCTCAAGGAAATAAGAGAGGACACAAACAGATAAAAAAAATGTTTCATGCTCATTTTTAGGAAGAATCAACATTGTGAAAATGACCATACTGCCCAAAGTAATTTATAGATTCAACACTATCCCCATTAAGCTACAATTGACCTTCTTAATGGAACTGGAAAAAACTCCTTTAAACTTCACACAGAATCAAAAGAGATCCTGCATAGCCAAGACAATCCTAAGCAAAAAGAACAAAGCTGGAGGCATCATGCTACCTAACTTCAAACTATACTATGAGGCTACAGTAATCAAAACAGTATGGTGCTGGTACCAAAACAGAGATATAGACCAGTGGAACAAAACAGAGACTTCGGAAGGAATGCCACACATCTACAATCATGTGATCTTTGACAAACGTGACAAAAGCAAGCAATGGGGAAAGGACTCCCTGTTTAATAAATGGTGTTGGGAAAACTGGCTAGCTATATGCAGAAAGCTGAAACTGTACACCTTCCTTACACCTTACACTAAAATTAACTCCAGATGGATTAAAGATTTAAACATAAAACCTAACATCACAAAAACCCTAGAAGAAAACCTTTGCGATACCATTCAGGACATAGCCACAGGCAAGGACTTCATGACTAAAACACCAAAAGCAGTGTCAACAAAAGCCAAACTAGACAAATGGGATTTAATTAAATTTAAGAGTTTCTGCACAGCAAAAGAAACAATCATTAGAGTGAAGCAGCAACTAAGAGAATAGGAAAAATTTTTGCAATGTACCCATCTGACAAAGGGCTAGTATCCAGAATCTACAAAGAACTAAAGAAGATTTACAAGAAAAAAAAAAAGCCATCAAAAAGTGGGTGAAGGATATGAACAGACACTTTTCAAAAGAAGACATTTATGCAGCCAAAAATATATGAAAAAAAGCTCATCATTGCTGTTCATTAGAGAAATGCAAATCAAAACCACATTGAGATATCATTTCATGCTAGTTAGAATGGTGATCATTAAAAAAATCTGGAGACAACAGATGCTGTAGAGGATGTGGAGAAATAGGAACACTTTTACACTGTTGGTGGGAGTGTAAATTAGTTCAACCATTGTGGAAGACAGTGTGGTGATTCCTCAAGGATCTAGAAATGAAAATTCCTTTTGACCCAGCAATCCCATTACTGGTATATACACAAAGGATTATAAATCATTCTACTGTAAGGACACATGCACATGTAGGCTCATTGCAGCATTATTTACAATAGCAAACACAGGGAACCAACCCAAGTGCCCATCAATGATAGACTGGACAAAGAAAATGTGGCACATATACACAAGGGGTACTATGCAGCCATAAGAAACAATGAGTTCATGTCCTTTGTAGGGACATGGATGAATTCTCAGCAAACTGACAAAAGAAAGGGAAACCAAACACCACATGTTCTCACTCATAGGTGGGTATTGAACAATGAGCACACATGGGCACAGGGAGGGGAACATCACACACTAGGGTCTGTTGGGAGGTGGGGGACTAGGGTAGGGACAGCAGGGGGTGGGGAGGTTGGGAAGGGATAATGCTGAGAGAAATGCCTGATATAGGTGAGGGGTGGATGGAGACAGCAAACCACCATGGCGTGCGTGTACCTATGCAACAATCCTGCAAGATCTGCATATGTACCCCAGAACTTAAAGTACAATAAAAAATATAAACACTAGTAAAAGTGGCATAATCAAAGGGCCCTTCAGGTTGTTCATTGACATAATCAACTTGTAGAAATTTGAACCTGGAATAAAAATATCACCTTAATTAATCTAACGTACATAGTATATCATGCACTCCTTCACAGCATTTTACTGGAAACCATTATATGATTATGAATGGGTAAGCAACTTAGAAAGAAATATATGATTGAGAATAAGATATTTTATACAAAATGTATATAATGACAGTAGCATGTTGAAACTAATTTTCATTTAAGTAGAGAGCATAGAATTGGATGACTTTTATAAAAATAATAATAAGGAATGCCACATTTACATGTTTCTTGGCATGAAGCATTGTATTTCTTACATTAAATTTTAATGATGATATGGCCATGTAACAGAGTATGACATAGCATAGATGACTTTCTAGTAGTAGTAAGCTGTTCCCTCTGAGAAACAAAGCCAGTGCTCAGCGATTCCCCCCTTCCATCTGTCCGTCCCTGTTTCTATCTCTGTCTTTCTCTATTACAGCAGGAAATGCTTCACTTCTTGGCAACCAGGTTGGGATTTCCCAATAGGTGTTTAATCCGGCATTTGCCTACTGTCATAACCTTGGACTGCTGAAGTTGGAAGGAGAGAGAATTTCCAGCAACATTCTTTTTTCTTATTTTGGCTCAGTGCTAGAATGATATTACCACAGCAATACGATATGAACACAACATAGTCCCTGCTCTCATGGAGCTTACATTTAGTTAGTGAGACTTCAGGTACTTAAACAGGCAGCTGCAATGCAATATGCTAAATACAACAAAGAGAAGAATTATGTGGTAGGGAAGACACATAAGGGGCATCTAACCCATGCTTGAATGTAAGGTTCAGGGGTCAAGTTTGATTCTCCAGCATTAAAAAAGCAAAACCAAACAAAATTATATAAAATAATGGAAATACTCAAAATTTAAAAGCAAGGAGTATTCTGTCCCATCTGTCCATTTGTTTGTTTGCTTTTTTAGTTTCAACCTGTGCCATGGTTGAGTTCTGCTGTGTAGATGGGACTTGCATTCGAAGATCAGCACATGCAACTAGAACAGATGGCACAGATGCTTCAGATGAAAAGAATATCAGTAAGATATTCCACTACCTTTTGTCTGTTTATGCTTGGGCACTTTTGGTATTGCGTTGAACACTGTGAAAGATTTTAATGAATTTTGTCTAAAATTGCTATGTAATTAACCCGTTTTGGAAGATAATTACATATCTATTTCCTCAAATGAAATTAAATTTTCTCATCTCTATGACCTACATAGAAGGCTCATAACCTTTGCAAATGAGTTATTTTTTCATTGTGTGTGTGCCTCCTTCTAGATAACACAGACTGCACATATTTCTCTCAACTTGGAGTGAAAACCGCAGGTTCATAAGATGTAATTCTACCTGACTGTGTGTTCTGCCAACCTGGATATGCAATGGGTCTAACTGTGGAGACTATTCAGATGAATTAAAGTGTCCAGGTAATACTAGATTTTAGAAAAATACAGGCTTTGCCTTGAAGATTTAGAGGCTACCTAGTTTTATAGAGTAAATTTGTTAATTTTCATTCTTAATATTTAATTACTGACTTTAAAATTTAAATGATACACACTAAAAGGTAATCAACCTGTTGTAAACATACCACTTGACCTTTTTAAGTGAGATAGAAAATGATACAAGAAACCATCCTAAATTTGGATAAATTTTTTATGTCTAGTTTATTAGTAATTCTTTCAGAATTGGTGATTAAGTCTTTCAAATGTATAATTTATAATTCTTCAACGGAACTATTACATACCTAGAAATAACTTTATAAAAGAAGAGAAACAATGTTTCTTACTACTGCCTTTGCTCAGTGTTATTGTACAGCAATGTTTTCATGCAGTTTAAAAAACCTTTGGCATAGCAGTTTGAGTAATAGTTATAATCTTTATTGAATCAAATTAAGACAGGTTTATTTATATCTGATTGTTAATCATCTTTACCTATACAAGCTCTGAAAACTGTTATCTATATTCTTAAAAGAATGCTTTCCAGCAAAGTTCTTGGTTGATTCTATTTGAGGACATGGACATTTTTTAAAAAGTTATTAAAAGAACTATGCATAACTGGAAGCAGAGATTCTACAAGGACACTATTAAATTGTGTCTCATGCTTGTCTGCCTCTCCCAACCCGGCTGATACACTGACATTTTTTTGTGTTTAGGTGATATGTAATAATTCTAAACTATTATAAGAAATTATATTCATGAGCATTTTGCACAAAAGTTTACACACACACAATCTGCTACAAAAATCTGATTTTTATTAAATAACGCACTTATGATTTCTCCTTTTCGATGGTTCTTTTATTACATATATAATATAATTATTTAAATTTTTATTTTACAGTCAGAATGTACATATGCAGTCTTGTTACTTGGGTTTGATGCATGATGCTGTGGTTTGGGCTTGTATTAATGCTGTCACTCATTTAGTGAACGTGATACCCAATAGAAAGTTTTCCAGCCCTTTGTCTCCTTCCTCCATCTCCCCTTTTGGAGTCCCCAGTGTCTATTGTTCCATCTTTACTTAGATGTGTATTCAATGTATAGCTCTGGGAATATGTGGCACTTGGTGTTCTCTTCTTGCATCGATTTACTTAAAATAATGCCTTTGAGTTGCATTCATGTTGCTGCAAAAGACATGATTTCATTTTTTATGACTGCATAGTATTCCATGGTGTATATGTATCACACATTCTTCATCCAGTCCGCCACTGATGGACATCCACGTTAATTCAATATCTTTGCTATTGTGAATAGTGTTTCAATAAACATATGAATGTATGTATCTTTATTTTCCTTTGAGTATGATGAGTATATGTTTTCCTGAGGAGGAAATGCCACTTGAAGGAGGAACCTAGCCTTGGCTAAGGGAAGAGGAGGCTGAGGCAGCTGGCAGATCAGAGGTCTCTGGGAGGGGGAGTGCAGGCTGCCTTTGAGGAATTGAAGGAAGATGTATAGGTTGGTTCTTGGGTTGGTCTGGATTCCAGTCTTGACAGCTGCTTGAGCCTCCCTGTGCCTTAGTGTCTTCCTCTCTAGAAGGGGCTGCTTCACGTGTTCCTGGACATCCCTGAAGTTCTGCTCCTAACACACTTATCCTGGTTCCTGATACATCAATATAAAGCTGATTGTTTATTTTTTTCCAACAAATTTGGTGGAGCGCTGGTTTGTGGTGGTAGATAAACAGATTCAGTTGCTACCCATTTAGAGCCTGGCCGCTGGAGCCATCTGAGCACCTCTGCTTGGAGGCAGGGGAAGGCCTGGTGTGACCTTAGGCCCGGGGAGTCCTTACTCTGGATTCGGAAGATGATTCTCGGTCATCTTCAGGGTGATTCCTAGGGAAGACGAATGGAGGGTTTGCTCGTGCTGGCCCTGTGTCCCAGCCAGTGCTCCCAAGCTGCTGCCTGGGCCTCCCTGAAATCCCAGGAGGTGGCGTGCCTGTGTGACCCATTTAACAGATTAGGAGGTGAGGGTGGCACCAATGGTATGTCCTTGGCCCATTTTGCAAACTAGAGCAGATCTGGTGGTATCTCCTCTGTGGTCTCATGTGCATTTTTCTGGTAGCCAGTCAGGTGGGGAGCTTTCATTTGTTCTTCAAGACTCATGTGAAGGAAGGGCCACTTCAGGGCACTTTCCCCCCCTTTTTTTTCCCTTTTTTTTTTTCTTGAGACAGAATCTCGCTCTGTCAGCCAGACTGGAGTGCAGTGGCACAATCTCAGCTCACTGCAACCTCCACCTCAGGGGTTTAAGCAATTCTCCTGCTCAGTCTCCCGAGTAGCTGGGACTACAGGCATGTGCCACCATACCTGGCTATCTTTTTATATTTTTAGTAGAGACAGGGTTTCATCATGTTGGCCATCCTGTTCTTGTTTTTTTTTTTTTTTTTTTTTGTATTTTTGTAGAGATGGGATTTCACCACTTTGCCCAGGCTGATGAACTCCTGAGCTCAAGCCAGCCTCCCAAAGTGCTGGGATTACAGGTGTGATCAACTGCACCCAGCCCATGCTTGATTTTTTGTAATTCCCTTTGCATATTAGACAAGCATCTTGTCCATGTATATACATGTGTGCTTGTGCACACACCCAACACTGAGTCTCTCAATCCATGAACGTCTCTCTATTTCTTTATGTCTTCTCATTCATAGTTTTCCAGTCGAGGCCTTGCCCGCCTCTTGTGGGGCTTATCCCGGGGTAGTTCATGATATGGCACGGGGTCTGTGCCCTCACTTCCATGAGATGCCTTGCACCACAGGTTTAGCCTTGCTGGGGGAGGACCTCATGGCTGTGGCAGGAGGCCACTTCCCTTGTTCTCTGCTTGTTCCCTGGCACCACCCCTGGACCCCGATGGAGGGTGGGCAGAGCACCCAGAAAGGAGGCTATAATTTTCCTGAATGATTTCAAGGGCTAATTAAAGGTTTGCCTCGACTAATCAGCTTATGGTTTAATTATCAGGGAATAGGCTCTGGGATGCAGGAAGCAGCTCAGCTAGGGCCCCTCCCTAACACTGTGGGGGTGGCAGGATATGGGGATACCCCAGCACCCTCCAGTGGGTCAGTGGTTCTCCATCCCCCTCCGTGCTGTGACAGGTGGAGGACAGCAGGTGTGATGGAGATGGCAGCCGATTCCTCCCCTTATTCTCATCGTTTCCCACAGCCCCTGCTGGGGAGTGGCCGGCCCCATCCCTCCAGCAGCCTGGGAGGCCCGCCCGTCCCCGCTTGCCTGCAGCACCCCAGCGGCGCTGGGCTTTGTGGAGGGCTCCGACTTCATTTATTCTGTGGCTCTTGGCTTAAAGGTCAGCATCTCTGGGAAGCCTCCTCAGGTCTCCCTCCTGCCAGCGCTGGAGATCAGCCTGAAGGCCCCTTGCCAGCTCTCGGGGTCATGCTTGTTCATCCACTCCTCCTCCTGCAGACACTTAGAAGGGATGCCTGAGCTGAGCCACTGTTGGGTTACCCAGCGGGACCAAGGGGAGGGCACTGGGAGGGTGTGTTCAGGCCAGGAGGACTAAGTGATGGCTTGGAGGCAGCTGGACCAGCAATGGCTCCTAGGAGTTTGCAAAGGGGGAGGGGACCCCAGAGATGGCCGTGCCAGGCCTGGCTTCATTCCTTGCATTCGTCAGCAGGCCCCAGACTCCTGATGGCCCTAGGTGGGGGAGGATGAGCTGGAGAGGGCCTTCTGGGCACTGCCCCCCCAATAACTCTGTCTCAGTCTCACTTTACACCCTCCCCGGCCCAGGCCTTGGGGCTGGATCTGCCCTCCTGCCCACTCCCCAATCTCCTCCTCACCCTTTGGCTGTGCCTTAGGGTCACCTGGGGTGGGGAGCGTTCACTGCAGGGGCCCAGGCCAGACATTTGAAGCTGACTCTCCAGCTTTGGGGTCTGGGCCTGGGGTTTTCAATGCTCCCCTGGTGACTCCAACACGATTCTGAGTTGGGCTGAGAGCTACCAGATAGCAGGCATGGTAACAACATGTTTTAGCTTCTGGCATGTTCTGGGTGCTTTTCTAGGCTTCTGACGTGGAGGGGTTAAGTCACAGCATGCCACGGGGATGTATGACTGTGATTTCTGTGTTCCAGATGAGGCAACAGAGGCCCGGCAAAGGCCTCCGAATGGGGCATTGCAGCCTCTGTCGCTGTCTTATCCTCCCATTTCTGGTCTGTCAGATGTCTGTCTGGGCCTTCTCCATTTCACTCCTGTCTCCCTCCCTGCTTCTCTGCCTCTTATCTCCCCCTGCACCTCACCCCCTGCCTTTCAGCTTCCCTCCTCCCCTGGCAGAAACTTCCGAAATTTCTTTTCTTTCTCTCTTTCTTTCTCTCTTTCTTTCTTTCTTTCTTTCTTTCTTTCTTTCTTTCTTTCTTTCTTTCTTTCTTTCTTTCTTCTTTCCTTCTTTCTTTCTTCTTTCTTTCTTCTTTTCTTTCTCTTTCTTTCTTTCTTTTCTTCTTTCTTCTTTCTTTTTCTTTTTTTTTTGAGACAGAATCTCACTCTGTGGCTCAGGCTCGAGTGCAGTAGCGCAATCTCAGCTCACTGCAACCTCCACCTCTGAGGTTCAAGTGATTCTCCTATCTCAGCCTCTGGAGTAGCTGGGATTACAGGCGCCCACTACCATGCCTGGCTAATTTTTTTTTTTGTATTTTTAGTAGAGACGGGGTTTCACCATGTTGGTCAGGCTGGTCTCAAACTCCAGACCTCAGGTGGTCCACCTGCCTCAGCCTCCCAAAGTGCTGGGATTGCAGATGTGAGTCACCGCACCCAGCAACATCCCAGATTTCTATGTTTTGAGGCAGAATCTGGCTGAAGCCACAGAGAGGAGTTGGGTTCTGCAGGCCCAGGACGCCTTCTGAGGGGAAAGATGCTGCTGTCACCGCGCTGGCCTCCCTTATGGCGCCTGACACCTGGAGTCTGGGGCTAGGGGCAGCACACCATCTGACTGACAGTCAGAGGGTGGCTAGGGCCAACTCTGCAAGCTTGCAGGGAGGACTGTCCCCGCCAGCAGACTCTTACATGCCCTGTGACACCAGCCCCCTCCACAGTCCTGGAAGTCCTCTACTGCCAGTTAACATTTCAGCTTCTGTGGGCAGGACTGCCTGCCGCCCAGTTGTTTAATTGCACCAAAGGTTTGTGCTAAAAAGGCAAATATTGCATTGCAAGAGCCTTTATTATTTCATGGGAATGGGGGAATGATAGCCAGTGGTCCCGTCTGTCCCCACTCACTGAGGGCTGAGGGCTCCCCTTGTCTCCTCTCCGCCTACCCCTTCCCCGCCCCAGGGAAGGGCTCAGGAGTCCAGCTCTCCCTCCAGCCTTTCCCTGCTCCAGCACAGCAGCCTCTGACCCTGGGCGAGGCAGGATGTGTGTGTGGATTTAGTAGTTAGGATTCACAGGGTGAGTGATCCACAATTCTTTGTCATTTCAGTGAGGTCACATTTCCTCTGGTAAAATGTTGAACATTTTTGTATCGTGGAAATGTTCACACATATACTCAAAAGAATGGTCTGGTGCCTGCCCGGGGTTCCTGGTACAGCTCAGCAGGTAGCAGCCGTGACCAGGCCTTGTCACCTGTGCCTGCACGCCTCACCTCCCTGATTTTTTCAGAGCAAATCCCAAACGTCAGGTAGCCGGAAATATTCCACACCTTTCTAAAAACAAACCTGCCTCAGTCTCCTCACACTTCCCCAGTTGTCTTATAATCCCTTTTCTTTTTATTTTTGAGCCAGTCTTACTCTGTTGCCCAGGCTGGAGTGCAGTGGTGCGATCTTCACTCTCTGCAACCTCCACCTCTTGGGTTCAAGTGATTCTCTTGCCTCAGCCTCCCGAGTAGCGGGGATTATGGGCATGTGCCACCACACCTGGCTAATTTTTGTATTTTTTAGTGAGATGGGGTTTCCCCATGTTGGCCAGGCTGGTTTTGAACTCCTCACCTTAGGTGATCCGCCCACCTTGGCTGCCCGAAGTGCTGGGATTACAGGCATGAGCCACGGTGCGTGGCCCATTTGTTTGATTTGGGTCTAGACAAGGTCTACACTTTGCAACCGGTTGATAGCCTCTGTTTTTGTTTTGCTTTGTTCCCTCTGTTGCCCAGGCTGAAGTGCAGTGGAGCCATCAGAGCTTGCATGCAGCCTTGACCTCCCAGGCTCAAGCGATCCTCCCGCCTCAGTCTCCTGAGTAGCTGGGACCACAGGTGTGCACCACCACGCTGCAATAATGGCCTCAGCTCTTTGGCCTGCTTGTTGTTTTGGTGGTTTTTCTCTGGGACACCTAGGCCATTTGTCCTGGCATTTGGCAGTCTGGAGCCAGCTGATACATCCTTTGTTGTCATTGCATGTGTTCTGTGTCTCCATGCTACCTTAAGTTTGGACGTAGGCCTGGAGATTCGATCTGATGCAGGTTTAGTTTCTTTTGGCAAGCACACGTTCTTAGGTGGTACTTGGATGAGCATCAGAATTACTTAAATGTTTGCATGACTGTCACATTCACTTCTTTCTTTCTTTCTTTCTTTTCTTTTTTTTTTTTTTTAAGGCGGGGGGTCTCCTTTTACTCAGGCTAGAGTATAGGAGAATGATCATAACTCATTGCAGCCTTGAACCCTTGGGCTCAAATGATCCTCCCACCTCAGCCTTTCAAGTAGCTAGGACTATAAGCACGTGCCCCATGCCTAGCTTTGTGTGTGTGTGTGTGTGTGTGTGTGGTAAAGATGGGGTCTTGCTATGTTGCTGAGGCTGGTCTCAAACTCTGGGCTCAAGCAATCTTCCTGCCTTGGCCTCCCAAGGGGATGATAGGCGTAGGCCACTGCACCTGGCCTGTTACACAAATCCTAATGTGCACTTTGAAACTATGTCATACCAGCTGGAAAGGTTAAGAGTCAATGCACTTTTTTTTTTTGTTTTTTTGAGACAGTGTCTTTGTCACCCAGGCTGCAGTGCAGTGGCATGGTTATAGCTCACTGCAGCCTCGATGCCCTGGGCTCTCAAGCCATCCTCTGGCTTCAGCCTTCTGAGTGACTAGGACCATAGCTTTGTGCCAGCAAGCCTGGCTAATTTGTTTTTTCTTGAGACAGAGTCTGGCTCTTGCCCAGGCTGGAGCGCAGTGGCGTCATCTCAGCTCATTGCAACCTCCGCCTCCTAGGTTCCAGTGATTCCTGTGCCTCAGCCTCCCGAGTAGCTGGGATTACAGGCATGCAACACCATGCCTAGCTAATTTTTTATTTTTAGTAGAGATATGGTTTAGCCATGTGGCCCAGGCTGGTCTTGAACTCCTGGCCTCAAGTAATCTGCCTGACTCAGCCTCCCAAAGTGCTGAGGTTACAGGCGTGAACCACTGTACCTAGCCAAGCCTGCCCAATTAAAAAATTTTTTTTTGTAGAGATGGAGTCTTGCTTTCTTGCCTGGGCTGGTTTTGAACTCATGGGCTCAAGTGAACTGCCTGCCTTTGCCTCCCGAAGTACTAGGATTACAGGAGTGAGCCACAACAGCTGTCCATCAGTGCTATTTCATTTTTATTTTTGCTTTTGTCTCCTTTGCAATTTCTTACACATGTTTTTTATTGTATTTGTCTTCTGTGTCTTAGTTTCACATTTTTCTGTACTGATTTGGGAGTTCTTGTCTTTGATCAAATGTAGTATATTGCCTAAGACCATTCTCATTTTTTATTATCTGAATTTTGAGGAATGTAAAATTGATCCCCATTGTTATTACTGAAGACAAAAGGGCAGAGAGAGGGGAGTCTGGGGAGGTTAAGAAGAATATATTTGGGAGCATTCTTTGTATTCAGGAATGCTTTTCAAAAACATAAAAATAATTTACTTATAAGAATGTATCTGTAAGAAAAGTGAATTCTAAGAGAATTAAATTAAATTAGAATCAGGTGATATTGACAAATCTTCAAGATAGGGAGGAGCCTTCAATTTAGTGTTTACTTACTGACCCCAACGCTTTCCTCCCCAACTGGTGGTGTCTGCTGTCATCTAGTGGTTAAAGTGGGGGACAGCACAGAAGATATGAAGTGGAAAAGAGGGGAGATTCAGAAAGAGGCCATTCCTCAAAGCAGATAGGGACCATTCTGCAAATATTCCCAAACGTTAGACTCAGGAACAGGTTTAGAGGGACGGCGCTTCCATTTGTGGAAAGAGGTCTGCCACCCCATGGACCACACGAAAAATACTTAACTGCTGATTGGGCCCTGTGCCATCCTGGACACTTCTTTCTTCTGAGGGGTTTTAGGAAAGGCTGAGGACATCCCCTCAGATGGGTAGCGGTCACAGTAACACTACCAAGTGTCCCCTTCTTTCATTTGTGTATCCCTTGGACACAGCATGAACAAGAAGAGCTGCCTCTCTGAGACTTTTTCATCATTCGATCTCCTCCCGAAATCTGCATTTCTGTCATTCGCCTTGGTTAATGCTTCTACCCTCTCCTGGTATCCAGAGGGAGGCTGGGGTGGGCTAGAGCATGGAGCCCTCTGCACCAAGGAGGAAGGGCTAGACACAGACTGACAGGAGGGTAGAGGCCAGAACAGAGTTATCCCGGGAGCTCTCCTGAGGGCCTGAAGCACTCAAAGGAGATTAAGTGGAAATCTGCTGGCTAAAGCCAACTCCAGCTGAGTATTTAACAGTGAACATGGAATGGTGTAGTCCATAGAATTCCAACTGGCTGATGACTGAGCAGGCACAGGTGAGTGCATGCTGACTGCTGTCCCTCCTGTCCATCACCTGACACTCTTCTGAGGCCCCAGGAGGCGGTGGCCAGAGGAGAGACCCAAGGAGAAGTGGGAAGCCTCTGAAAGCCAAAGGAAAAGGTCAGCTCAGCAGAGGCTCTGAGGCTGGGGACCTGCTTCAGAGCTGAGTTTGCAGGATGATTGACACCCGGATTTCTCTTAGAGTGTGTGTTTGTCTAGGGTGGCTTTGCTTGGGCTGGGGCTGAGGTAGGGCCAAGACCCTTGGGCTATGGAGGGCAGCACTTGATGTTTGTCTTGCCCCACTTCCGCTGCTGTAACAAAATACCTGTGACTGAGTGATTTATAAAGAACAGAAATGTATTTCTCACAATTCTGGAGGCTGCGAAGTCCAAGATCAAGGCACCAGCAGAATCACAGTCTCCTCAAGGCTTTCTTTTTATACCCTCACATGGCAGAAGGTAGTAGGACAAAAGGGGCTGGCTAGTTCCCTGGAGCCCTTTTATAAGAGCACTAATCCCATCCACAAGGGCGGAGCCTAGTCTGACCTAGTCACCCCCAAAGGCTCTGCCTCTTAATATTATTGCATTGGCAGTTAAGTTTCAATACATAAATTTGGGGGACATTCAGACCACAGCAGCATTCCTACTTCTTCATACCCTTGACAGTGACAATCGCTGGGTTCCAGAAATTGCTACTTGAAAATGTGACCCATATACGGTCCGGGCTGGTCTCAAACTCCTGGATTCAAGCAATCCTCCTTCCTTGGCTTCCCAGAGCACTGGGATTACAGGTGTGAGCCACTGCACGTGGCCCATGAGTCGGCCTTGACCAATGAGCCAGCCCAAGAGTCAACCTTGAGGATTTGCCTCGGTTGTGTCAAAAAATCAGATTCTACCAGAGGGGGAAGGAAGCACAAGGTAGGCTGGGGGCAGAGTCTCTGTCTGGGTATCATTGGGGACACCTGTTCTGATTGGGAGCTGGAAAGGAAAACTAAAAGAGCCATCGTTAAACAAGCAGATCTTTTCCATCGAATGACAAGTGAATGAATACAACATGCTATAGGCACACAATGGAGTATTACACAGCCGTTAAAAGGAATGAAGTATTGATATACACCATAACATGGAGGAACCTTGAAAACATCACGCTAAGTGAAAGAAGCCAATCACAAAAGGCCACATCTTGTATAATTCCATTTACGGGAAATGTCCTGAATAAGTAACTCTATAGAGACAGCAAGTAGATGAGTTGTCGTCCAGGGCTAGGGGTGCGCTGGAGGTAAGAAAGTGGGGAGTGACTGTTAATGTTCTTTTTGGGGCCACAAGAATGTTCACAATTAGATAGTAGGCATGGTGGCACAACTCTGTGAGTATCCTAAATATGATTTGAATTGTGTATTTTAAGTGGGTGAGTGGTCTGGTTTGCGAGTTATAACACCATGAAGCTGTTTTAAAAGTATTAAAATCCAAAAAGTAAAAAAGAAAAAAAATAGCTCTACAACCTCAGTTTGTAGAATTGAAAGGGATGAGGCCAGGAAGGGCTGGGGCTCACGGTCTCTGAGGTTCAGTGCTTCCAGGGACCCAGGAGGTCTTCAAGCCCCGGGGCACATCACCAGCAAGGAGGGTGGGTGTTCTGGGCTGGACCGTGGCTTGATATTCCTTCAAATGGATATTTTTAAAAAATATTTACTTAATATTTGTTTTGTAGGGTGAAGAGAACGATTTGGTATTAACCCAAACTGTGTATTTCTTTGCTAATGTACCAAATAAGTCATTTGTTGTTATATGTGGTTTTCTACCCAAACATCTTCTACACCAATGGCATACTAAACTGTTTTCAATTTAGATGACTAAATAAATCGTCTACGAGCAGAACAAAAGCACCATACGGTGCACGCTGCAGTCTGGGGTTTCAGTTTCCTGGGAAAGCATCTGAAGATGTGTGTAAGGAATTTTTTTTTTCCACTGGAGGGCACTGCCCACCCTGGTGGGAACAGAGGGGTCCCTATGTAGTGGCTGAGTTAGCTGGCACAGGCCTTAACTGGCTCTGCGTCTTCTACTGACTGCAGGGATGTTTTGTGCCCCATTTAGAACTGCACCTGGACAGCTGATCCTGGACCTGACAAGGAAGAAGATTGAAGGATGAGCTGCCTCCTCTGGCTCCAACCCCTGTTGGGTCCGTGCCTCGACTCAGAAGCCCAAAGCCACAGAATCACTGGGGTGAACAACTTTAGGTGAACAAAAGAGTCAGCTTCCCCCCTGAGGTTTTCCATCCCATATTTGTGACTAAGGGCTCTGCCGGGGCCCTAACACAGCCACCTGCTGGGTCCTGCCATTATGCTCTGCCCTGTCTGGGTTCTACACTCACCTGGGGGCGGTGCTTGGGTCTTGGGAAGACCGCCTGGTCCAGGTCACAGGAAGGATACGATTTGTGGTCCTTCTGTCCAGAAGACCCTTTCCTGTCAGCCCCCTGCCTACTTGACAGTCTCTGCTGCCCATTGGCCACAGACATATTTGTTTCTATGCAACTTGGAATAGAAACGTGAGTGTAGTTCTTGAAAGGATTTGGAGCTCCTGCGGGGGCTGGCCTGGCACAGGGCAAGAGAATATTCTGGGTCTAGTGAGAACAGAGGAGACCTTATGTGGAGGCTGAAGATTAATGAGGAGGATTAACTGAATCTAAACAGAGAGAAACACTGGTGAGTAAGAAGCCGTGGGCACATTTCTGACAGAGACGAGTCATAGAGGAGCCTGCGAAATTCTGTCTCAAAACTAAACCCCAAAGATTAAGTAAACAAATATGTCAAATGGCAGCTTGACATTTTCTTGTCATTTTATATTTTGCTCAATTGGCATTTCTTATTGAATTAGTGGCAAAGCTATTATGTTTCCTATGGGGGTTGGGGGCTGGGGGAGGATAGCATAGTGGTTCACTGCACAGACGGCCTGAGTTTGAACCTAGTTTGGATACTTACTAGGGACTTTTGACCCAAAGTTACTAAACCTCTCAGTACCTCAGTTTCCTCATCTGTATAATGGAAATAATAAAAATAGCACCTACATGTTGTAACCAGCACACTAAACTAGCACTACCTGGAGATATCTCTTGAGTGAGGTAAACTAATAAAATGTTCGAGAAGGAATGAACAATCTTTTCTCAGACATGCTTTAATTCCCCAGAAGCTGAACACAGAAGGAAGAAATCAGTTTGTTGGGATCATGTTCTCTTATTATCTTGAAGTTTAGAAGCACAGGTTTATGTAGGCAGAGCTCAATAACAGCTCCATTTGAGAACATAGATACGAAAATCTTATCTAAGTACTTCTTAATACCTTGCTTAAACATATGAGTCACTGTTTCACAGTAAAGTGGAATGTTTGCTCAATACGGGCTGTGATCTTAATACTGTGCTATTCGTTTATTTATTTATTTATTTTTTTTGTAGAAAAAGCATAAGGAGAGTGGGCTTTGAAGTCTGTCCTGGCTCTTCTCAGATTATGTCCAAATCAAACCTCCCAAACCACGTGTGTTCCCCGAGACAGACCTCACGCTGCTGCAGCTGTCTTCTAGGAGGACGCAGTGCTAGGAGTGTTGCTCAGCCCTGGACTGCCAGCTCCCAGGCACCAAAGCAAGATGCTACTGCTGGGACTCTGCTTCTGCGGAGCCTTAAACAAGCCCTTCTGCCACTCAGGCCCTGACACAGGTGCTCCTTGTACCCCCCACTCCCAGAGAAACATTGCCCTGACCCATCACCCCAAGTTTTGAAGGAAATTCATTAAACAAATAATGAAAATTCTACTTTTCTTTCCTAGTGGTAGAGAGGCTAGTTTCCATTAGGAGAAGGTCCAGCATGTTTTCATGCTAAAGCAAAGACTAGCAAGCCCGAGAGAGGGAGAAGCAGGGTGTGCGTGCGCCTGAGAGGGAGGAACAGGGTGTGTGTGCACCTGAGAGGGAGAAGCAGGGTGTGTGTGCACCTGAGAGGGAGAAGCAGGGTGTGTGTGCACCTGAGAGGGAGAAGCAGGGTGTGTGTGCACCTGAGAGGGAGAAGCAGGGTGTGTGTGCGCCTGAGAGTGAGAAGCAGGGTGTGTGTGCACCTGAGAGTGAGAAGCAGGGTGTGTGTGTACCCTGGGTCTGTGCCATCCAGAATTAGGCTTCAAAGGGGGTACTGTGGTGTCTGTGAATACCTGAGTCACCAAAGTACAAAGGGGGAAAAGGAATACGGAGAGAGGGGCAGTTGTGCAGGAGGGAGAGGAGCCCCTTGAATGGCCATCATTTCCGCTCGGTTGAAGGCAAACAGCTGGGCCCCACCTGGACTCTGGGAAGCCTTGCCGGTGAGAAGGCTGAGCTGCTGCTCTGAGGCCCAGGCCAGGTGGCAACACGTGTTCTACATACACACACCCTGGCTCCATCTGGGGCCCAGCTCGGAAGGGAGGAGACAAGTACCTGAGCTGCCAGAAGGGATGCTCACGGTCTCCAGGGGGTCTCCGGGGGTGCTGCCCCACTCCAGGAGCTGCTGGGGGTGGTATCTTGGTAGCAGTAGCCCTGTGGGCAGAGGCCGCCTGCAGCTTACTCTCAGGGGGAGGGAAGGACGGTGAGACATTTCAGATCCTGCACTGTCAGGCTGGCCATGCCTGGTCTCATTAGCCTTTAGGAAGCGTCCTGAGAAGAGGCCCTGGTGCAGGTCCAGGTAGGGTCAGAGGAAGGAGCCTGTGAGGGATCTCAGGGGAACTAAGCACCTGGGGAATTTGGCCCCAGCCAGGGAAAGATGAGAGAGAAGTTTCTTATCTTAGCTCCCTGTTGCAGTCTTGGTTGGACAAGGCGGGGCCCCAGTGTCCTAGCTGGCATGCACAGCCGTAAAATGATGAGCTGGTGCTCCGTCAGTACTCTGGTCTTAGGAAATCCATTTCCTTCCTCTCCTTGGGGCCTGTGGGTGCCTCTGATAGGGGGGATGCTGCCTGTGGTCACCATACTTTTGGGCACCCTGTGCCTTCCCAGGAGCCCTGGGTCACAGAAGACCCCTGGAGGCAGCCTTCTGCAAAGCATGTGGGCCACAAGGGGCTTTCCTGGGTTGCCCTAGAGGTCCCCTGAGCCCCCGGGGAGCTGGGTAAAATCAGAAGTGGGATCATATACTGCCTCCAGTATCTCCCACCCTGTTTCTCAGACTCTGCCCCCACTATTCCCACTCTACAAGGCACCCTCTCTTCCTGCTCTGTCCTCTCTCTGACCTTCAGGCTGGTGGTCAGAGGTCCTCTTGGCGGGCTTGGGACCAAAAGTCATATCTCAGCACCTGAGGAGTCAGGGCCTGTTCCCGTCTGGTCAGTGGGAACAGTAACCCCTGCCTGCCCACAGGTTGTCACGAGGCCACCCTCAGCAGCGCTCCCCCAAACTCCCCTGGGGTAAAACTCCCCTGGGGTGCTTGTCAAGTACCCAGAGTCCTGTGCCCCATCCCAGAGCCACTGGATCTGGATTTCTGGAGTTTTAGTAGCTTGGGGAATGTTGGAAAGGGGTGAAGAAGAAAGGCCCTATTGACTCCCGCGGTTTGAATCCTGCTCCACCACCACTGCCTAGCTATAGGACCTGAGGGAATTCGCTCCTCTAACTCAATTTCCTCATTGGTAAAATAGGTTCCCACTAGTGCTTACTTCGTGAGGTTGTTGTGAGGACTCACAGTGAGGTACAAGGCCCTCAGCAGAGGCACAGTAATTGTGAATATCACTGCAAGATAGGCTTATGGAGTGAACGTGCTTTGCAGGCTGATAGATGAATTTTTTCTTCTCTTTATATAAAGTGGGCTCTGTCCTCTCTTCAACAAAAGACAGTGTCTGCAGCAACCAATCCTCAAAAGGCAAGTATAGAAACTTAATCAGGGTGAAATAGAACAGCCAGCATCCACCCCCTCCTCTGATGGCTCATGAAACAGGCCCGGTGGGAGTGAGGCTGGCCTCCTACAGCCTTGCACCCACACACCCTGCCCCAGGAGCAGGACGGAAGCGGAGCAGGGCCCTCCGTGCTCATGCCCCTCTCCCCAGCTCTCCCCTACTTCAGGATTGCTGCCTTAAAAACGCTTTGACTGCTACCCCACGTAGACCCACCCGGGATTTTATTGCACGCTGCAGCCCCCTTCATTCTGTAAACCACCCCGTGGAGTCAGTCTGTTCAGTTCAAGGTGAAGATTTTAACTCAGGCTATTTATAATTCCTGCAATGGAGCGAGTGTTAGTTTCAAAGCAGTCATGCCAGATGTCAACTTAGAAGTTGAGAGGGAGACAAGTGTTATTATAAATTAATGTTGCCAGTGATTAATATTTGATATTTTTAACACACATTCGTCTCAGAGGAAAAGAATCCTCTTTAATTAATGTGGCTAGATGTTGTGCAGTGCTTCCATTGACGTGGGATTACTGAAAATCTTTGGGTATGGCTTCAGGCAAAAATCCGACAGAAGAAAATAATTGAATCCTGAAGTCAGAGTCAGAGTTTGACGCCCCAGCCAGTGTCTGTACACCTGTCTCCTTCAGCGGGGACTGTGGGGGTTGGGCATCTGGCAGTCTCCTTCCTCTTCCCATCCTTTCTCCTTGGGACCTTCTGCTCCCATTCTGATCTGGTCCAGGCTGGAGCAGCCACTGGTTGGTTCCATCACAGCCTTGGAGTCTGGAGATTTTTCTTTGTCTGGGCTTTGCCAGTATGTGAAGTGGCTCATCCTGTGGACTGTCACTGGGTGGGAGGAGAGGCTTGCCCTACAGACCTCTGCTATTTTGTCTGCAGTGTAAAAATAAATGGTTGCTCTTATTTTGGAGCTGGTGTATTTCTCCCCACATCCACATTTCCAGTATCTCTTGGAAAATGGCAAGTCCTCCATCTCTAGATGTGGGTTCCCACAGCGGCACTAACTTGGGAATTGCTTCCTTTTCAGACGTTTCTGAACCTACCATTGATCTTGGCCTCCACGATGCCTTCCTCAGGGTGGCCATCTGGTGGCGGTGGTTCGCATCTGACCTGCAGATAATTTGGTCTGCAGGTGTTGGCCTGCATTATGCTTCAAAAAAAAAAAAAAAAAAAAAAAAATCGGAAGGACACTGGACCTGGTGGCTCACGCCGGTTATCCCAGCACTTTGGGAGGCTGAAGCAGGAGGATTGGTTGAGGCCAGGAGTTAGAGACCAGCCTGGGCAACATAGTGAAGCCTCTAAAATAAAACAATTTGGAAGAGAATTAAATTAATTGCATTTTTTTTTCTTTTTTGATCTGGTTTCTCCTAAAATTATTTTTCAACATTTATTTTTAAATTTAGAATTTGAAGCACAACCCCTAGTATTTTGTCGGCCCATATAATGTTACATGCCCACTCCATAGTTTAGTGAAAACAGATATAATTTGGTAGAATCTCTGGCAGGTGATTTTTTTTGTTTTTTTTTTTTTTGTTTTTGTTTTTTCCGTTAGCTAACATCCTCTTCTCTGTTACCTGCCCAGCCCCTGTGCTCACCTGAGCTTTCACTCCTGCCAGTGTCACTGAGCCTGATGTTCCTCATCTGTTAAACGAGGCCCGAGCAGGCTGGGGTAGAAAGATCACAGGGTTTTGAATCAACCGGTCCTGGATTGAAATCCTGGCAACACTGTCTTCTGGTCTTGGGGCTGAGTAATGACTTAACTTCTTTAAGCTTCATTTTTCTCATTTGTAAAATATAGGTAATAGCAATTCTCCTGCATGCTCTTGGTGATGATAAGATGAGAGAAGAATAATAAGAGCCTCATTCATTGAGTGCCTGCTGCTGCCAGGCACCTTGCATGGTCTCATTGATCATCACAAAAACCCTACAAGGTGGAGGATGTTTCCAGATGAGGACCCCGAGCCTGGGAGGGATGATTGTCACAAGGGCAGAGCAGGGGCGCTGAGCACACACTGGGCACCCAGGGACCCAGGGCTGCATAACCGACCTTGCCAAGGTGGCCTCTAGTCCTGAAAACCCCATGACTCAGACCCCGTCCCTCCCCTTTTCACAGTGACCAGGCCCCCAGAACCCATGCCAGGGAGGAGTGAGTTTTGTAGATATTCAAAGAGAGGACGTAAAACCTGAAGTTGTTCCTCATTATATTCTGAGGTTTCAAAAGGTATATATTACAGTCATGAGATTATAGTTTATGATATTTGGGTCACAAGAGTATATTTATTTTTATTTACAAGTAAATCTATTTTTTATCATGTTGTACACATGACATAAAAATGACCATTTTAACCATTTTTAAGGGGTGGTTCAGCAGTGTTGAGTAAATTCATGCTGTTGGTAGACCATCACCACCATCCGTTTCCAGAACCTCTCGTCTTCCCAAACTGCAAGGCTGTACCCATTAAACAATAAATCCTCAGTCTCTCCCTGCTCCCAGCTCCTGGAAACCACCATTCTACTTTCTGTCTCTGAATCTGACTACTCTATGTGCTCCATAGAAACGGAATCATACAGTATTTGTCTTTCTGTGACTGGCTTATTTCACTTAACATAGCACCTTCAAGGTTCATCAATTTTGTAGAAAATGTTAGGATGTTCTTTCTTTTTAAGATTCAATAATATTCATGTATATATATATATATGTATATATATACACACATGCAGACATACATATACACACACACCACATCTTGTGTATCCATTCCTCTGTGGGTGGACAGTTAATTCTATCTCTTGGTGATTGTGAATAATACTGCCACAAACATGGATGTACAAATATCTTTTTGAGACCCAGCTTTCAAATCATCCAAGTGAACTGAACAATCCCAGAAGTGGGATTGTAGAATCATATCGTGTTCTACTTTTAATTTTTTGAGAAATTGCCATACTGTTTTCCACAGTGGCCGCACAATTTCACATTCAGACCAGCATTATACAAGGTTTCCAGCTCCTCTACATATTTGCTAACATTTGTTGTTTTCTCTCCCTTCTTTCTCTTTCTCCTTTCCTCCCTCCTTCTTTTCTTTCCTTCCTTCTCTCCTTCCCTCCCTCCTTCCCTCCCTTCCTCCCCTCCTTCCTATCACTACTCTGATCATTTTTTCACTGACCCAGTGCGACAGCGGGGTGGGTCCTGAGGGGCTATGGCTTCTGGTGCTGCGTGCCGGCTGGGGCATGACCAGCTCTGGGGACAGTGCCAGGTGGGAAGCAGCCATCCTAATGTGTGTGATGTGATAGCTCACTGTGGTCCTGATTTGTACTTCTCTAATAATTAGTGATGTTGAGCATATTATCACATGTTTCTTGGCCATTTGTATCTCTTCTTTGAAGAAATCACTTCTATTCAAGTCATTGGCCCATTTAAAAATCAGTTATTATTTTTTTGTTGTTGAATTGTAGAAGTTTTTTACATATTCTGGATATTAACCCCTATCAGACATATGATTTGTGAACATTTTCTCCCATTCCATGGGTTACCTTTAACTCTGTTGATGTGTGTCAATTCATACATGAAGGTTTTAAATTTTGATGTAGTCCAATTTGTCTATTTTCCCCTTTGATTCTTGTGCTTTCAGTGTCATTTTCAAGAAGACATCACCAAATCTAATATCATGAAGATCTGAAACATTAAATTTTGAACAAGTTTTCCTTCCCAATTACTAAATGATTCTTTACAACTTTCTTTCTTTCTCTATTTTTGAGACAGGGTCTTGCTCCGTTGCCCAGCCTGGAGTGCAGTGGTGCCATCTTGGCTCATTGCAGCCTCTACCTCCTGGGCTCAAGCGATCCTCTTTCAGCCTCAACCTCCTGAGTAGCTGGGATTACAGGTGTGCACCACCGCCCCCGACTAACTTCTGTATTTTTTGTAGAGATAGGGTCTTACCATGTTGCCCAGGCTGGTCTTAAACTCCTGGGCTCAAGTGATCTACCTGCCTTTGCCTCTGGAAGTGGTCGGATTGCAGGTATGAGCCACTGTGCTCATCACAGACTGTATTTATGAAGCAAATTGTTCATGATCTCAGGATGTGTGACAGGGCTAACGCCTCATTGTCCCACAGTGGGCTTGTGTTCTGCATGTCCATCTTCATCATTCCATTTTAGGACTGCCTTGTCCAGGCAGGGTGCATAGGTGTTGCGTGGTGGTGGGGACAGAGCTGGAAGGGACCTGTGTCCTACCAGAAAACCTTCTCACCTCATCTTCCTCTCTTCCACTCTGCTTTCCTCTCCTTTTTACCTCCCTCTCTGAAAAATTCTCTGAAATGGGATTTAGGACTCGTCTGCTAACCCCACTTCCCTACAGCTCCCTACAGCTCCCAGTGAATCTGCATGCTCACGCCTGTCTCCTGGAGCAGGGTCCTGGGCTGTATGAGTAACCAGCTCTGTCTCTGTCTGGTTTCCACCTTCTTCCCTCTGGACATGCGGGGTGGCATGTGTCAAATTTATAAATATGGTTTTGGAGAGGTCTTTGGATTATCTCAATCTTTAAAATATTTGTATTTAGGCATAATTTCAAACTTGCAGAAAGAGTCCCTGCGTACCTTAACCCAAGTACCAGAAATGTTGACACCTCACCACATTTGCATTATTTTTTCTGTCTGCCATTCCTCCTTCTCCCCTTTCCCCCAACTTTTTTCTCTCTCACTCTCTCTACATATTAAAATATATATTATAATATATAATATATTTTATCTATAAAAAGAAAACTTAAATATCATGTATAAAATATAATTATGTAATAAATTTTATTAAATAAAATATAATTATGTAATAATATTTTTTGCATATTTAAATTTTCTTTTTATTGATAAAATATGTTTTATATATAATATATTATATTATATATATATGTAAAGAAAACACATATATATATGTAAGTTTTGTAAAACACATATGTATGTTTTTCTTCCTCTGGATCTTTTAGGAAGCAAGCTGCAGACATAATACTCTTTTTTTTTTGAGGTGGAGTTTCACTCTTGTTGTCCAGGCTGGAGTGCAATGGCATGATCTTGGTTCACTGCAACCTCCGCCTCCTGGGTTCAAACAATTCTCCTGCCTCAGCCTCCCAAATAGCTGGGATTACAGGCGCCTGCCACCACACCTGGCTAATTTTGTATTTTTAGTAGAGTATACCAGCTCATCCCTGGATGAAGCTCCCTGCCCTCCTTCATAGAGGATTCACCGTGTCAGTCAGGCTGACCTCAGACTCCTGACTTCAAAGGATCCACCTGCCTAGGCCTCCCAAAGTGCTGAGATTACAGGTGTGAGTCACCGTGCCCAGCCTGACACAATACTGTTTAGTATTTCCCCCAAATCAAGGACACTTTCTTATAAGTATTAACATGAAACTTGGTACAAATATAGAATTCAGGAAATGAACATCAGAACAATACTATCATCTGATCTAAACTATTTTGCCAATTGTCCTAATCATGCCCTTTCGAGCTAAAGGAACATTATTCTGGATTCTCCCTTGGCACGAAGACAAGGGTGGGCCAGAGCCACGGCCAGAGGCCAGGAGGCTGGGGCGCCTTGCTCTTCCTCCCTGCAATGGAGTCCAGTGGAGGCTCCGCACTGAACCCTGGGTAAGAGAGCAAAGGCTGCCGGGCCCCGCCACAGCTGCCCAGGAGGAAAGTGCCTTCATCCACTGCTTTCCACTCAGCACCTCCCCTGCTTCCAGACATCTGCCCCCATCTCCGCGGTGCCTGCCGGCGACTGTAGTGACAAAGCTGCAAGTGACAGCCCCGGCTTCATGTTGTCACCATCCAGAGCACTCTTTCTAGAGTCATGCTACCTGAGCCTGAATCCTGGGTCTGCCCCTCATTGACTGTGTGAACTTGGGCAGGTTATTGAACTGATCTGTGCTTCACTTCCCTTAAAATGAGACAGATAGTAGCTCATTTACAGGATCGTGGTGATTTTATACTTGGAAAGGGCTTAGCACACTGCCTGGTCAGCAGCAGTGCTCACCAACATTCAGTGTTATGTGATCAAGCTTGATGCTTTGCTAACGGGCAGCTGAATCTCCCCTCACCACCTCCCAAATTATCTTGAAATATTGGTGGCAGGAGCATCATGAAACTAATGTTCAGTCCTCAAGCTGGTAGCATCATAGAGTCCAAACTAGGGGGAGGAGGACCTCCCAGGGGTCAGCTCATCTCTCGCTCTGTATCTAAATCGGCATCTTGGTGTTACCTTGATCAGTGCAGCACCTGTCAGCTGGGTTTCCTGGGTAGATCTGCCCAGGGATGTGCTAGATGTTCCCCAGGACTAGCCCCATTATATCACTTCTAGCCAGCTGTTCTGAAATGTATACCTGGGGTTTGTTTTAATTAGGTGTGGTAAGACATGCAGACACGGACTTGATTGTCACAAAGGAAGAAGTTTATTCTCAGAGACCCCTAGACATAGGAGGCATGCAGGGCCACATGGGGAAGCACTGGGGTCAGTCAGGAGGTGGAGGTAGGGGAAGAGTTCTCTGGGGTGGTGAAGGAGAGGAAAGCCTGACATAGAGCCTTTATTGCATTGTCACGTGAAGGAATGGGTGACACAGGGTAGATATTCTGAGTAAGCCTAGAGTTGTATAGTTTGAGTAATTTCTGTGGACTCTGGGCTAGAGCAGTAGTCTGTAATTGTTTGGTATCTGACCCTGGGGTGGTTTAGGGCAGGGAGAAGATTGGCTTGCTCTTAGGGAGTTTGATAAAGGAGAGGGTTGGGGGTGTGGGCTCTGGGTGGGTTGGTTTGTATATCAAAGACACGCTCACAGGGGAGTCATTTACCATCTCTACTAATTAGCTAGTCCTATGAGGGGCAGTCTTTCAAGGATCAAGGCCCTGGATGCCAGGGTATCAAGCATATGGAAAATCAGAGAACATGGTCAATATACCAGCTCATCCCTGGATGAAGCTCCCTGCCCTCCTTCATAGAGGCAAGTGCTCTACTCTCCCTTCCCTGGTACCACTGGTCCATAAGCCAAGGAAAGGACTCATGCATTGAATTATACTTAATTGCCTGCACATCTGTGTGTTCCACTGGACTACAAGCTTCTTGAGGGCAGGGAGAGGAGCTTATTCACCTCTACATGTTCAGTGCTTGGCACAAGGACCAGGTGACCTCATTGTCAGAGGGGAGGAGGTGTAGCTGTGGAGGGCCACTGGCCACTGACTGTCCATATCTGGGTCACCTGGGCACTTACTCCCTGATTTTAGCCACTGGAGACCTCTTTTGGGAAGGAAGTTCCATGGCCTCATTTGCTTACTTCTGTATATAGGTGTTGAGTGAATGGGAGGATGAATTTAACATTTACTGAGTGCCTATTGTAGGTCAGGCATTGTGCTAGGTGCTTAGAATTACAGAGAAAATAAAGACAAAATTCTTGCCATTGAGTCCTTAGTCCAGAGGGAGGCTGATGCATAAGCCATCACTCAGCAGTGAGCTAAGCACTCTGAGAACATCCCAGACCGAGGAGCAAACTGTGCTGGTGGTGAAGTGGGTGGTTACTGCAGACAATGTGGGCAGGCTCAGAAGCACCTGACTGTCTGCTTCTACTATACAGACAAAAAAGTACAATACTCGGCTGGGTGCTGTGGCTCACGCCTGTAATCCCAATACCTTGGGAGGCCGAGGTGGGTGGATCACCTGAGGTTGGGAGTTCGAGACCAGCCTGATCAACATGGAGAGACCCCATCTCTACTAAAAATATAAAAATTAGCTGGGCATGGTGGTGCATGCCTATAATCCCAGCCATTTGGGAGGCTGAGGCAGGAGAATCACTTGAACCCGGGAGATGGAGGTTGTGGTGAGCCGAGATAGCATCATTGCACTCTAGCCTGGGCAACAAGAGCAAAACTCCAACTCAAAAAAGAAAAGTGCAATACTCAGTTTTCCAGTCTACCTTGCAGCTGGGAGCTGTACAATGAAGTTCATCCGGCCTGAGCAGAGGTCTGCTGGCACTGCTTCTTCCACTTCCCCTTCTTCTTGCTTTGAGATGGGATGTGATGTCTGATGCTGTAACAGCCATTTACAGCTATAAGGAAAAGGTCAAATGAATTGCAGTGGCGTCCATTGAACCAATTCCATATTTTTCAGGACTTCTTGTTTTGTGAGAAAAATAAACTGCTACTTAAACCACTGTAGTCAGGTTTTCAACGGCTTGCAGCCAAACCCATTCCTAATTATCTCGGAGGAGATACAAGAAAAGGCTTCACACAGGATGTGTGCTCCCTATTTGTCCTACAGTAAATGCCCCGAGGCCCCTTCATCTTCTTCAGGCTCTGAGGCTTTTCAAGTGTGGACGTGATTCAGTCATCTTTGGCTGGATTGCAGAATTCTAAAAATTCTAAAAAGCTTTTAGAAAAACCACGATAAGATTTCATCACTAGTTACCTGGTGCTGGATGGGGATGACTGCCCTTGGTCTAAATTCCTTGAGCCTGGGGACTGACCCACAAAGTGGCTATAACAAGTCAGCGCCCAGTGTCACCCTGTTCCGTTAGCAGTGGTAGTTTTCTGTACAGGTCTGCAGCAACCTCAATTCTTGCCTCCCCAGAAAAAAGAATTCAACTGAGGATCCTAAGAGCAGAAGGAGAGACCAAGGCAAATTTTAGAGCAGGAGTCAAAGTTTATTAAAATGCTTTACAGCAGTAAAGAAAGGAAGGAAAGACAGGAAAGGACTCTGGAAGAGGGCCAAACAGGTGATTTGAGATCCAGTGCGTGGCCTGACCTTGTGACTTGGGGTTTTATACATCGGCATACTTCTGGGATCTTGCATCATTTCTCCTGACTCCTGAGATCTTATTGTTAAGCTGCTGATCACCAGTTCCAGGTGTTTTCTACTTGCTGGGAGACTGCCTTTCACTGGTGCTGGCTGTGACCAATTACTACTTTAGAGAGACAGTTAACAACCGCCTGACCACCACCTGATGGTCACCCAACACTCTCCATGTGTGTGTGGAGAGCCTTCTCCTGCCCTGCTCATACCTGACTAGCTACCTACTGTAACAGCTTAACATAAGCTTCTGATGTTCATTCAGATATGAGCACCAATAAAACCAATTCAAGTCAATTTCTTGAGCATCTTCTACGCATTTGCTATGGGCACAGAGACTAGGAAGCCCACCATTGGATGGGAGATGGAAGTATGTAATATGTGAGCCCACTGTGAAAAGCACTTCAGGAGAAGTCCAAAGGGATGATGCCGTGTGCTGCAGGGGGCCAGGTGGTAGGGGAGTGTAGCCCCTGCGAGTGCATGTGTGACCATCCTGGGCTCAAGTCCTGGGTCGGCTGCAAAGTGCTGTGACCTTGAGCAAGTTATTTCTCTGTGTCTCATTTTCTTCTTCCAAAGGATTGAGGCAGAGATTCTGAGAAGGTCATGTAAGGATCAAAGATAAGAGTATCAAGTGCTGGCATGTGTTAGGCTTTCTACAAATATGATTCACAAATGACTGCAGCTGTGTGTCCTTGAATGACTCACCCCAGTCCATGGTCCTATTTCCTCATCTGTAAAATGTGAGATTTACAAGCTCATGGTGCTAGTCCAAATCTCAGGTGTGTACAGAGCAGCAAGTCTTTTCATCTTCTGTAAGTCAGTTGAATTTCTGCTGAGTTTCTGCAGTATGGCCCCATCTTTCAAGAGCACAGAAAGGGGTAGCTGAGTCTGGCATCCAGGACCATCGTCCAGGAGACTTTACTGCTGAGTCAGGCTGCACCACTGGTGACGTGAAGCAGTGTGCATCCCTCCCTTCCTCCCCCACGGGCCCTCCTGCCTATCCCTGTCTTCTTCCCCAAGGTTGAGGGGAAAAATCTTGGTCATTTTTGTCAATGCCCATTGTTGTGCTTTGGTCCAGGTGACTCTCCAGCATGCCGAGTCTCGGAGCTGAGCCTGACGGTCTTTGTTGCCCCTGCCCCAACCCCCGCTGCTCCATGCCCTGTCTGGGCCAACCCAATCTTCTGGAAGCTGCCTTGGTCATGCTCCCCGAGACAGGCCACACAGCCCCTCTTCTTGGGGCTTGCCACTTCCCTGGGCATCCATCATGGAGCAGGGCTCAAGGCCCTGTCACCCAACACCTGCCTGTCACTCTTCCTTCTTTCTTCTACACCCTCCAAGGAGCCTTGGGTTCTCATACGGGCTTAGTTGTAGGCAACAGTACCCTGAAAACCCTGCAGGTGACTTCTGCTTTCTGCCCTGCACACACCTTTTGTGAGGCGAAGAAAGGCAGAGCAGGCTTTTCCTTTCATGAGACAAACAGAAGGCAGAAAACAGGCTTTCTACATAAGACTCTCAGAATATGACTGAGCCCCACCAAAAATCTATGATATTTATGATGTATTTACCTAGTGTTGGATACCATACATTTATTCCTTTAAAAATCTCCATTTCATAGATGAGCAAACAGAAGTTTAGAATGCTTAACTAAATTTCCAAGTCACTTCAGCTAATAAAAAGTGGAGCTGGGGCTGCATGCAGTGGCTCATGCTTGTAATTCCAGCACTTTGAGAGGCCAAGCGGGGTGGATCACGAAGTCAGATGTTTGAGATCAGCCTGACCAACATGGTAAAATACCCTCTGTACTAAAAACACAGAAATTAGCAGGGCGTGGTGGCGTGCACCTGTAATCCCAGCTACTGGGGAGACTGAGGCAGGATAATCACTTGAACCTGGGAGATGGAGGTTGCAGTGAGCAGAGACTGTGCCACTGCACTCCAGTCTGGGTGACAGAGTGAGACTCTGTCTTAAAAAAAAAAAAAGGAGCTGGAATATAAACTTGGGTCTCGTTGACCCTTTTTAATTCTATCACATGGCCTTCCCTGTACCCTAAAAGCTTTTTGCAGTTCTTGGGCTGCCTGGATAAGCTCTCCTAATGCTTTGTGTTCTCTGGGTCACAGTTCCTAATAGCGTGTGCTTGAATGCTCGTAGACCGATCCCAGTCCTGTGAACAAACACAGAACAACTAGGGCTAAGGGATCTTTGATTCTTGGCTTTGAGAGTCGCCTTCCAGTGGAAGGGTTGGCTGAGCCTGATGTCCAGGGTCATTGTTCAGGAGAGTTTGTTGCTGGGTTCAGGCTGGGCCACTGGTGACATGAGGCAGAGTGGTGTGGTGCTTCTTCCTCCTGACCTTGCTAACCCCAGAGAGTTCTAGCTCTAGATGTTGCAGACAGGGCCCACTGCACACGAATATTACTATCCCTAGGGGTGCCCAGAGGCGGGGAGGAGCGAGCTCGAAGCAGAGCTGCCTCCACACCTGATTTTGTAGACACATCGGGCCCTGTGATGTAGTGTGCAGTGTGTTAGACTAGGAGTCTCAGGATAGTTTCAAGCTCTGTCTTCATTCCAGGCAAACCCTTTGACCTCTCTGCCTCCATCTCCTTGTCTGCAGGACATCATAAAGATGTTGCCTGCTACTTCTCTGCCTCCTTCTCAAAAGTAGTGGCAAAGCCATGCACTCATTCATTTGCTTAACCAAACGTTACTTGAGTACCTACTGTGCATCACGCTTCGTGCTGGTGTGGGAGGAAGCACTGCTCAGAGGCTGGGCCATCAGCACAGGACATGCAGGCCCTGGCCTGGCAGTGCCAGGACCATCGTCCAGGAGACTTTACTGCTGAGTCAGGCTGCACCACTGGTGACGTCCTCTTCAGGGAAGAAATCAGGAAGCAGGCTGTGCTATTGAGCGTTGACTTTGATCTCTGCTCCTGGCATTTGGGGAGGGTGGGTGTCGCAAGACGGCTGAGTGTGTTTGTGGCCACTTCCCAGGGCATGGGGAGGGCATGGGGAGTGGGAGTGTCCTGGCCTTCTGGGGACTTGGCCATCAGCTTTGTGAAGGGATGCTGCAGCGTGGGAGGCATTGCCATGGTGGGGATCAAATCTCGCCGCATTCCTAACTTCTGTTACAAAACAGCAGTTCTGTTTACTGGCCTCCTGAGGCTCCCTCCTGAGGCCCTTGCAAATCAAACGTATGCACCTCCAGAGCCTACCTGTCTCCACGTGGCCCCAGCATTTTTGGGGCCACCACATGCCAGCTTCTTTGGCTGCTCCTGCCTGCCCTGTCTTATACCCCCACCAGGCCTCCCTCTCCACGTGGACATCTGTCCTGGGATCAGGCGGCTGGCATCGTGCTCTCCCCCTCCCCTGTGGACCTGAAGCCCTTGCCTTCCTATGTCGCCACCTTACCCTTACTCATCCTGATTTGCCACATTAGCCTCCCCTGGTCTTTGGAACGTGATCTGCTCTGACAGCTGCATGGCCGCAGCCTTTGCTTTCCTTCTTATCCCAACTCTCTTTCTAGCTACAGGCCTCGGAGAATCTCTGGCCTCTCTGGCCTGAACTCCAGGGGTCTCTGCTCAACACACCCCCTGCACGTGTGCTTCTGAGAGGCTCTCTCTGGACACTCGAATGGGATTCAGAGGTCGAGTCTTGGCCTAAGCTGTTCCCTATCCTATCACTGCCATATTTCCCTTCTTATTCTACGTGGGGGCACTTGTCTGCCTTTCTAGTTCAGCCCTGCCCCATTCTTCCAATGCCAGTGTGGTCTGGGATTGACTTAACTCTCCCCTCTTTAGCACCCTTCCACCATGGAACCAGAGCCTATGTCCCTAGGGGTACAGGTGGCTCCGGCCTGCCTTCTCTCTTAGACTGTGCTCTGTAGGAGTGGAGAGCACACGTGCTCTGTGCTGGAAACCCCAAGCTCCACTCACAGCAATGACAGAATGAACAATTCCTCTCTGCCACAGATGCCACTTTGGGGGAAGACTGAGTCACCTGCCACTGGAAAACTGGGCTGGGGACAGATTCATGGATAGGGCAGGGTGCTGGCTTCCAGTGAAGTCAGATCCCAGGAGGGGAGGCAGATAAGGTTGGAGTGGGATCTGTGGGGAGCAGGCCTCTTACGGAGCAGAAGGTGGAACACGGAACACATTTCTGGCAGCGGACTCCCCTGTGTTGGCTCAAGGAGTCCTGTTTGGAAGTGGGGAGCAGGTCAGAGAGGACTATGTTGACATGTCTCAGTCCGAAGACCCGGTATGTGTATTTTTCAACTTTGAAGTCCCCGGGATACAGATATTCTGAGATAACACTCAGAATACCTAAGACCCATACTGATAAGGGCCATACTGAATGGCCTCACTCAGTGCGAGTGGCCCTTATCAGCATGAGTCGTAGGTGTTCTGAGTGTTATCTCACTGTGTTTGTGGACTGACCTGCAGTCAGGGGCTATCTCTGAAGTCTGGGCTTCCAGCCACAGGGCACCCAGTCCCTCTATAAAGGCCATGAGGTGGACAATGGCTGGAGTAGTGGACAGCCTGCGGTCCACAATGAGGGGCTTCATGGTGCTCCTTGCAGTCTTTGCTCTCCCCCAGGCCAGTGGAATCAGCAGGTGAGCATCAGAGCCCAGGGGAGGGCAAGGAGATCTCATCATTCTTTCTGGGAGGTCTGTCCTTGGTTTTCCAGCCATTGGTCCACAGGGAGTCTTGGGAGAAATGCTGCAAATTCCCAGGATAACAGCTCCCTGTCAGTCATGCCTTTTCATCCTGGGACTTTTGCTTCTGTCTACCCCTGCACTTCAGAGTGTGGTGAAAAGAACAGGGAGCCAGATGGGCAAGTGGGGAGATAGGGCATGGCTCCAGAGTCAAACTGCCTGGGGTTTGATCCCCAGCTCCATCACTAACTTAACTCTCCGTGCCTCAGTTTCCTCATCTGTTCCTAAAATTGGCTAATGGTAGTGTCCATCACAGGGATGTTGTGATGATTATAGGAGTTAATATTTAAAAAGTATTTCAAACGGTGCACACTATAAAAGCTATATATGCATTTGTTAAACAAAATTAAGTTCCCTATTGTACTAAGTCCTTTGTGGGTGAAGATAATAGGTTCTCCTCCCAAAATAATTGACACTGATGGAGCTGTTTGCTCCTAGGTGCCAGGCACTAAGTCTTTACCTATGTTATCACTAATCCTCACGGATTAAGTAGATATTATCATTTGCATTTTACAGATAAGACACTGTTGTTCAAGAAGGGTTCCAAGGAGGGTCCCTGAGCTGTCCGAGGCTGCATGGCTAGTAATGGAGGAGCTAGGACTGGGCCTCAGGTGGACTTGCACTCTTGCCATGACATCACATGATAACCTGCAGGTGCTCAGGTTTGAGTCTGGGCAAGCCCTGAGCACAGGGAAGGCCGGATCCCTCCCTGGGAAACCTGGGCCCCTGCAAAGGGGTCAGGGTGCCTCCGACTGGCCAGGAATCTTTGTGGCAGTCCTGAAAATAAAGTTCCTCCAGGTCCCAGGTGCGCTAGCTGCCCCAGCACTTGGGATGTGAACAACCTGCGAAAACCGATACTCTCTGAGAGTCTTAGCACTGCTGCCATTTGATGGCTGTCAAACCACTTTCACATCTGTAGTCACATCTCAAGTTGTTCTTCAAACGTGTCTCACAGAGGAGGACCACATTGTTCTTAGAGGTAAAAGGGACCGTGGGAATCACTGAGTTCTACTTCTATCTACAGGAGAGGAAACTAAGAACCAGAGAGGTTGAGCCACAGGGCTGGTCAAAGGCAGGGCCAGGAGAACAGCTAGAAAGGAAGGGGTTACCTAAGGGACCTGAAGCTGAGGGCTTTGAGGAGCCGCCCAAGTAGACACAGACAGAGCAGCGCCAGGTCTAGAAACAGAAACAGCTTCTGCATTTCCTCTCTTGATCTCCTCACCGTTGATCTGCCGCCGTTGTCTGAAACTCAAGCTTCCTCAGGAGGGCCGTCTGAGACCAGGCTCTGTGCTGAGAAACCTTTTGATAATTTTCCACCCATCTTAGAGAAAAAGCTACCAGAGAGCAGAGAAACGGGGTTAGCAGAGGGTAGGATCACTGTGGTCGCATATGCTAGAGTGTGGGGATGCTGTTTTCTGCTGCAGACAGTGCGCTCCCGGAGCGCAGAGACGTGTCCTTTTCAGTATCATGTCCCCTGGGCCCTGTACAGTGTCTGGCACAGCAAGAATCTGGGGACTGAATGAGTGATAATGTGCTTGGTGTCTTTCAAACCATGGGTTTCAAAACTCATTAGTAGGTTGCAAAACACCTCTGATGGGTCTCCAAGAGCATTAAAAAAAGAGAACGCAATAGAAAATATTAGAGGGCATTGCGGTTAGTAAGGCTAGGCATTGATTTTTGAATTGACGTAAAACACATTTCTTACTTTGAGTTATGATTACAAAAAAGTTTGAAAGCCATTGGCCTGGGGTCAGTGGGCCACTGATTGGAAGGCTGGCTGGGAACAGAGTGTAGGGAGTGGTTTGTGGAGCCCACTTCTGGGAGGCTGGGCAGCCTGCGGGAGAAGCGCACCCTCCTCATGAATTCTTCCCCATCTCCTCAGGGTTCCTCCGCACAAAGGGAAGTCACTGAGGAGAGCCCTGAAAATCTTCCAGAAATCTTGGAGCCTGTGGTAGATGCGGTCTCCCTGCCCTCAGTCTGCTCCGCAAGGGGCCGGCGACCCAGCAAAGGCAGCACTCCTGCCTGCCAGCTCTGAATGCCACCACCAGGAGGATCTGAGAGGGTCCGAGCTCAGGCACCTTCCTCACACAACATCCCCAAGGGTGCATGAGCTGGTCGCCCCCCACCATCCAACCTCACACCTGCCTTCCCGGCCCGGGAAGGCCTGTTTCAGTCTGACTCAGCAGGGATGGAGAAAGCCGGTTCCATTCTGCAGCTGCCCAGGACGTGGCCGCCAGCTTGCTCTTCCTCCCATCTAGGACCCAGGCAGGAGCGCCTCTGGTGCCCTGTTCTTTCCTGGAGCTTGTCTTTCCCTCAGCTGTCACTCTTGCCAGTAAACAGCCAGCCTTTTTTCTCTTCTGTGCTCTCATTTCCTTATCTAGGTCATCTTCGCTGCCCGCCCCTAGCCTCGGCTCTGACAGTAGGGAGAGCTGGCAGGGAGGCGCGCATGGCAGGGGCCGCTTGGGCTGGGTCTCGGGGCTCACACCTAGCTGATGCCCCACCTCTCTGTCCAGGTTCCTTGTGCCCTGACAGGCGTGGCCCATGTCCTACCCAGGCAGGATTTACATTTAGGTCCCAGGTCTGCTTCTGAGGCTGATTCCAGCAGTGGTTGCAGTGCCTGTGGGAAGATGAGGCCAAGTGTGGCTGGGGGTGGGAGCCCAGGAGAGGGCTGGAGGTCAAGAACCGTCCTCAGCATCTTCCCTCTCCTGTTTCTTCCCCCTTGAGACACTGAGGCCTCTGGCCAGAAAGCACAGGGCCTCCACAAGTGCCCACACTCCCTGCCCAGCGTTAACCCACACCTTCCTGCCCCCTGGTGCTCCCACCTCTGACCCAGGGCAGTCTGCCCTCAGTGTCAGTACTTCGGGAAGATCTACATCGGGACCCCTCCCCAGGAGTTCACCATGGTGTTTGATACGGGCTCCTCGGACTTCTGGGTGCCCTCTGTCTACTGCAACAGTGATGCCTGTCGTGAGTGACACTCACTCCTGCCCCAGCGCCTCATGTTCAGATGCCCCGGCCGAGTGGCCAGGGTGGTCAGGGTGGCTGGGGGAAAACGTGGGGTGGCAGCGCAGCTGGCTCTGACCTTCTCAGCCTCCCATTGTGGTCCATCTCCTCACTCATCCTCCCAACTGACCACAGACTTGGAAGATTTGAAAATCATGGGTCTTGGCTGGTGCGGTGGCTCACGTCTGTAACCCTAGCACTTTGGGAGGCTGAGGCGGGTGGATCACTTGAGGTCAGGAGTTCAAAACCAGCCTGGCCAACATGGTGAAACCCTGTCTCTACTAAAAATACAAAAAATTAGCCAGGCTTGGTGGCAAGCACCTGTAATTCCAGCTACTTAGGAGGCTGAGGCAGGAGAATTGCTTGAATCCAGGAGGCGGAGGTTGCAGTGAGCTGGGATCGTGCCATGGCACTCCAGCCTGGGCAACAGGGTGAGACTCTGTCTAAAAAAAAAAAAAAAAAATCATGAGTTTTAGCTAAAAATTAGAGACTCTTATTTTATTTTATTTTTTGTCTCTACTGGGAGCCAAGACAAGCTGCTTACCCTTTTGGAACCTCAATTTTCTTTTCTATAAAAGTAGGGCTATGACGTGCCAGTGAGAGCTGGGAGAGTGAAGTGAGAGAGTCTATTACAAATAACTAGTACATGCTTAACACATGTTAATGATTTATTTCTCCACCAGTCCTGGGAGATTGGTGCTCTTTTTATCCCCATTTGACAGATGAGGAAATTAAGGTTTGAAGAGGAAAACGGACTTGGCTAAGGTTACTCAGCTGGTAAAAGCAAAACATTCACAGAATCTTGACTCTTTAGGGATGGCTTTTCCCTTTCATTTCTGTGTGGAAGCTACACAGGTAGCACTAGGAGCCAGAGCAGTGGGTCGAGCAGCAAAGAATAATGTTCTTTTCTCAACTGTGGGACCAAGGCTTTAGAGAGAATGGGCTGCTTATTCTCTGCAGAGAGAATTGGCAGCATCGAGGCCATTTTCTCACAAGGTCTGCTGAGGGTTTCAGCCCTGGCTGGCGCTGTGAGTGGTGAGAAGATTCTAAGGGCCCCACTAACTCTGGGTCTGTGTTTCAGAAAACCACCACCGCTTCGACCCGTCCAAATCCTCCACCTTCCAGAATATGGACAAGTCCCTGTCCATCCAGTATGGCACGGGCAGCATGCAGGGCTTGCTGGGCTATGACACTGTCACCGTAAGTGGGGCTGCGCCGCCGGTACTCACCGCGCCTTTCCCACCGGCCGCTCTCCCTCCTGCACTCTCTGGTGGCCGCACTGCCACTGTGCCGAGGAGCCCTTTGGGTGCTGCCTGCCCAGGTGACTCAGGGGGTGAGGAGAGGGATTTTAGCCAGCAGCCAGCTGTCGGCTGTCCCTTCCTCCCTCCTCTCCTTGCCGTGGCAGCGCGCAGAGGACCCCGAGGGCCCCCTCAGGTCCGGGTTTCCGGCTCCCCGATCCCTTTTCCTGCACCCTTGACACAGTTCATTCTGAATTCTGAGCCGGTGCTCAGTGTCCTATTAGGATCTTATTTTTAAATTTCGTTTTTCTGACAGCCCTTTGAGGAAAGTATCATTATCCTCATCGTTCAAATGAGGAAACTGAGGCTTGGAAAAGTTGCTAACTCACCTGAAGTCACATAGCTGGTGCTGGGGAGCTGACTGTGGGACCTCCCTCTGACTCTCTGAGCAGTGCTCTTGGCTTGACCTCACGCTTTGTAAGTCAGAGCAGCATCTTCCAGGTCCGAGAGCACCCGTCCCTCTAGGATAAGGGCTCCCCTTTCCCTGGACTCTTTTAGGCCTCCAAAGTACTTAATACAGGGATGGGCACATAGTAGGTACCCAACGCATGTTTCCTTCCGCATGCACCTTCTGATATGAGAGCTCCAGAGGTGTCTCTCGGGGCTGACCACCTCGATTTTCCTCAGGCTCTTCCTTGTTCTGGCTGAAGTCTTTCTTGCTTTGAGTCCAGAAGGGCACAGTCCTTCTCTGTAGGCAGTATTTTTCTTGGTGGGCAGGTCCCCGCCAGGGTGTCCTGCTCAGGCCTCCCCAGGAGTCCACGCCAGATAGCAGAGGCCTCAGCACTACCTGCTGAGCTACCCAGCAGTCAAGCCTTTGCCGGCCAATTCCCCTGCCCCATCCTGCTTCTTCTGCTGGCCGGAGCCATTCGCCTTCTTCCCTGCTGTTTTGGGTGCATCTTCTCTGGAGAGCTGTCCTGGTGCCTGGCCATCTCAACGGTGCTGCAGTGGGTTGCTGTCACTCACCACCTTGGACAGGGGGTGGGGAAGAGAGCTTCGTGGTCAGCCCCACTCAGTGGCCTTGTGTGGAAGCAGAACAGGTATGGGGTGGGGCTTGTCAGGATGCCCTTGCCTGCTTTGGGGCTGACCCCGCACAGGTCCCTGTCTCTGTGTGTTTGGGCCAGAGTTGTCTAGGGCCAGTGTGGGGGGCCAAATGGGGAAGTCATCCCAGCTCCCTGCTTCAACCAGGAAGGTTTTGGGGGAGGAGGAAAGATGAAGAAGTCTAGTAGCCCCAGCCTGGCACCTAGTTCAGATGATAGGAGGGAAATCAGGGTCAGGAACAGGAGAACAGGAGAAGGGGTTGCTATGGGAGCTTTGAGCAAAGCAAGGGGGCGCTGTAGGCACAGGCCGTGGGGGACCACAGAGCTCTATTCAACCCAGGGCCCCCATCCAGGGAGGTCCTGAGGGGGAGCCCCGAGGAGGGGGTGCGGGGTGCTGAATTGCGAGGGGAAGGGAACCCATGGCACTGGGCATGGCAGATAGGCACGGGGCTCTGGGTTGAAGGCACAGATGTTTCTCCACCGAGCTGTGTGACTTTAGGTAAGCCTCAGTTTCCTCATCTGTAAAACAGGTGTAATAATACCTCGGAGGGCTATGGTGAAGATTAAACACACCAAGTATTCATTATTTGTTTGCCCTTTCATTCCCTATGCCCCATCTGTGCCCATATCCTGTTGGCCTCCTTCACAACCCACTGAGGATCTGACCACCTTGAACACCTCCCCGGGTGCCTCTGGTTCCGTGTAGCTGTCTTTCCCCTGTTTGACTGCAGCAGCCTCCCAGGGCACTCACTGCTCCTGTCTTTGTCCCGCCACCATCTGACATAGCAGCCAGAGGAATCCTTTAAAAATCTAAGTCCTGGGCCAGACATGGTAGCTCACGTCTGTAATCCCAGCACTTTGGGAGGCTGAGGCAGGTGGATCACAAGGTCAGGAGTTCGAGACCAGCCTGGCCAATATGGTGAAACCCCGTCTCTACTAAAAATGCAAACAATTAGTTGGGTGTGGTGGTGGGTGACTGTAATCCCAGCTACTCAGGAGGCTGAGGCAGGAGAATTGCTTGAACCTGGGAGGCAGAGGTTGCATTGAGCCGAGATTGCTCCATTGCACTCTATCCCGGGCAACAGAACGAGACTCCATCTCAAAAAACAAGCAAGCAAGCAAACCACTCAACCAACCAACAAACAACTAAGTCCTGTCATGCTCTCCCTTTGCTCAAAATCTTCCTTTGGCTCCCTGTCTCACTTAGAGTCAGTGAACAACCCTCCATGACTAGGCCCCATCTCCTGGCCTCCTCTCCCCTCTCTGCTTCATTTGCTGTTCCCTCTGCCCCAAGTGCACCCTAGGGGACTGGAGTCTCAGGCTGCCCTCGGCCAGCCGTGCATTTCCCACACATCTCCAGTGCTCCTTCCTTCTTCAACCTCTGCCCAACATCATTTATCAAGGAGGCCATTTCCCACCATTGCATAAAATACCCTGCTGCCTTTTTGCCTTTGCCCTGATTTATGTTTCTTCAGTGTGCTTGCTCCATCTGACGTGTTCTACATTACTTCTTTAAAAAACTTACGGCCCATCTCTCCACTGGAATCTAAGTTCCCCAGGGCAGTCACTTTCTTCAGTTTATTGCTGTGTTGGAGGCCTCCAATCACTGTTTCTTGGCAGAAAGAAAGCATGAATGCATGCACTCTTTAGCACTTAACCATCACTATTTATTCATTCCACAAAAGCTTATGGAGCCTCATTCTCAGAACTGAGGATACAATGATGAACAAGAGGGACAAAGGGCTGCCCTCTTAGCGCTTACACTTCATTAGGAGAGACAATGCTTAAGCAAGATGACTTTGCACAGTGTTGAGCAGCAGGAGGAGAACGAAACCAGAAAGCATGAAAGAGAGTGCCTGGGGTCAGGGGTCAGAGGCCAGGGCCAGCGGACATGATGGCTTGTTGCAGGTTGAGGCCCAAATGAAGTGATCGCAGATGCCAGACCTCAGAAGATCTGGGGGAAGGCAGAGGGAACAGGAAGTGCAAAGGTTTGGGGGCAGGGTGAGTGGGGGATCTGAACGAGGGGAAGACCAGTGTGTGTGCAGCAGAGTGAGTAAAGAGGTAGGAGGAGTGAGAGGAGGTGGGAAAGCAGAACCAGGGTGTGAGGGGACTCCAGGACACAGGCTTCATTCTCAGTCCACTGGGGTCCACCGGAGGGTTGGAGCAAGGGTCAGCAGGACTGGATTTTACCTTTACTTATATTTATTTTATTTAAGTTTTTTACTTTTTTCCTATTTTTTTCGGAGATAGTATCTCACTCTGCTGTCCAGGCTGGAGTGCAGTGGTGCAATCATAGTACATTGCAGCCTTAACTTCTGGGGCTCAGGGAATTCTCCAACCTGGCTGATTTTAAAACATATTTTTTTAGAGGCAGGATCTTGCCATGTTGCCCAGGCTGGTCTCAAACTCCTTCTCTCAAGTGATCCTCCTACCTCAGCCTCCCGGGTGGCTGGGACTACAGGTGTGCGCCTCTGCACTGGCTTCGATTTCCTTTTTTAAAGATCACCTTGGCTGCCCTGTGTGAAGGGTGGATTAGAAGGGGCAGAGTGGAAGCAGGAAGGCCGGTCCAGGTCACTTTGGGGGTCAGGACAAGAGGCAGTAGTGGTCAGAGGAGGCTGGCGGATACATCGGGCATCCAGGGAAGTGGGCAGATTAAGAAAATATTTTGGAGTTAGCACTTTCTTAGTATAGTGCCAATCAGTATTCAATAATCAAATACTTAGCACATGTCAATAAATGTTCAGTGTTAGTACTATTTAGTCTAAACACTGCCTTGAGATGTAGGCATTATTATTCCCTTAAACGTACAAGGGGATTGAGGTTCAGGGAGGTACTTGTCCAAGGTCACACGGTCAGCACGTGGCAGAACAGGAGCCCACACCTGGGTCTTGGAGCCGGAAAGCAGGTGCATGTTCTTCTCGGACTTCCTGCTGCCTGTGTGGCTTTTTGCTGGGAGGTGTTCCAGGCACAGCTGGTGGGAGGGCTGCAGGCCTGCAGAGGGCCTTGGACCATCCCTCATTCTGCCTCCTTCTTTGAGCTCAGTCCCAGCTTTTGCACAATGAGCACCAGTGTCTGTGCCCGCCTTGTCCTCTACGTCCCTCCTCCCCTGCCTCATTAGAGTGATTCCTCAAAGTCATTGCACTAACTGCTGGCGAAGGACAGGAGGTTTTTGTTGTTGTTGTTGTTTTGTTGTTGTTTTTGTTTTCTTTAAGGGCAAATAACTTTGTTTCCAATAAGAGGAAAGGCACTGGAACTGGCTCCTGACCCGGGACTGGCTGCCCCCATGCCTGGGATGTTTCTGTCTCTGGCTGTGGGACCTAGTGGGGGTCATTATGATTCTCTTGTAGGTCTCCAACATTGTGGACCCCCACCAGACTGTGGGCTGAGCACCCAGGAGCCTGGTGACATCTTCACCTACTCTGAGTTCAGCGGGATCCTGGGGCTGGCCTATCCCTCTGTTCCCTCTGAGTACTCCGTGCCTGTGTTTGACAACATGATGGACAGGCACTAGGTGGTCCAAGGCCTGTTCTCCGTCTACATGAGCAGGTAGGAGCTGCGCCAGGCCAGGGCCTAAGTTAGATGTCCTCATAAGGACTGTTGGCTGCAAAGAGTGTCCACTCCTTGGGGACACACTGCAACTCAAGGGTATTCGCCAGTATCCAAGCAAACCTTCTCCTTCTTTCCAGGCACATCCAACCTCTTGTTCAAAGGTCCATGATACAGTCATTTACGCAGCCAGAGTTCACTGGACCAAAATCTGACCTTCCTTTCTGGCATTCAAAAACAAAGCCTGGTCCTACCTCTGTGTAGGGGCTTTCAGGTTCTTTTTCCCAAAGCTACAGGGCCTCAGCAACCATTTGCTGACGTCATTAAAATGCACAGACTTTTAGAGCTGTCTCCAAAGGAGTCCAACCACTCCTTTGACTGGGGAGGAAGCTGAGGCCTGTGGAGGGACCGACACCCTGAGTGGTGGTGACTGAGCCAGGCCTGGAGCTCGGGGCTCCTGCTCCCAGCCCTGCACTTCCTACTGTATCTCCTGCGCCCTGTGTAGGGAAGGGTGGCAGGGAGGAGAGAAGGGGACCCTCCCCAGGAGAAGTCTCTGGACGGCTGAGGCACGGGAATGAAGTTGGGGGTTGATGAGTGCATTCATTCACTCAGTAGATACTTATTGGACCCTTACTATGTGCAGGGGCTCTGCCAGAGATGGGGACACATCAGCAGATAAGGCAAACTGGCAGCATTGCATACACTATTGTAATCAAACAGTTGTGATAGGACACTGCAGGGGAGATTTGGGTGCGTCAGAGGCTGAATAACTGGGGAAGCACCAGCTGAGGGCGGCCAGGGCAGGCTTTGCTGAGGGAGGAGTGGGCGTTGTCCAGGGAGAAAGGATACACCAGAGCCGGGAGCTGGGATGGGCTGGATGAGTTCTCGGAGTCCAGGGCAGTGCTCCGGAAGTGGGTGGGTACAGTGTGTATTTCCCAGCCTGTGTGAGACAAGGCCCCAGGAGGAACTGAGGGGATTTGCATTTGGGTGACAGTTTCAATCCAAAGTGTAGATTTTGTTGAAGACCCCCCTGTCCCACTGGAAGCAGAAAGCCCTGGGTGGCAGCCAATAGGAAGTAGGGGCATCGGGAGCAGCTGGGCACACCTGAGGGTGGCTGGGGCAGAGCCTGGCAGTCCGGGGACCTGTGGGGTGGGTTACTTCTCTGGGGTCGGCATAGGGGCTGCAGCGCTCAGGATAAAAAATACTGCTGCTGACATCAGAGCAAGCCCAGTGGAGGAGGAGTCAGAGGAGGCTGGAGACCCCATCTGAAGCGTGGCGTGGGAGTGGGGCCCCAGGGTGGGGCTGCGCCCCTCTTTTCTGAGCCTCGCTGACACAGCGCCCCGCACCTTGGTTTCAGGAATGAGCAGGGGAGGATGCTCACGCTGGGGCCATTGACCCACCCTACTACACAGGCTCCCTGCACTGGATACCTGTGACTGTGCAAGAATACTGGCAGTTCACTGTGGACAGGTGGGTGAGCGGCCACCCGGTGTGGGCCTCAGCCAGAGGCTGCTCCACGTGTGAGCATGTGAGGGCCCAGGTGTCAGGACACCACACTCTCAGGACTGCAGCACAGTAGCTCCTAAGACCACCCACGAGAATCTGAACTAGACACTTCCAAGGCCAGTGACCTTTGTCAGTGCTAGTGCCACCTATTCTCCTGTGTGTTAGGAACAAGACCAGCTACCTTGATGGGGCACCTGCCGTCTGCTAGGCACTGTGCTGAGTGATTGTATGACTGTCTCCCTTATTCCTCACTGAGACCCCCATGAGGTGGGTGCTGCTGTTACCCCCACTTTACAATGGACTAACCTCGAGTTTGAACCTCACGACCATCCCTTGAGGAACTCAAGGAATGGGTTTTCAATGTACCCATTTTGTAGATGGGAAGCCTGAGTACACAAGGGTTGGGTAACTTGCTGGAGACACACAGCAAGTAAATGGGAGAGTAAAAGCTGGAAAGCAGATCTCAGGCAGCGAGTGCGGTACTCGCTGTACCCCTTAATGTGGGTGCATTTGTTGCTTTATTAAAGTTTCTGTCCCAGGGAAGGTGGGATGTCCTCAGTTTAGCCACTGAGTTGGAAGTAAATGGTTTTAGGTCTTTTCTCTGTGCTCAGAAAGTACTGGGGGCTCCAGGAAGGGGCCCCAGGGAAGGGGCTGAGGGCTGGAGGCCTTCCCTCTCTACTGCGGATCCTGGCAGGGGAGGGTGGGAAGGACCTGGGGAGGGAGAGCTGGGATGAGGCCATCCTGTGTACCCTGGGCAGTGTCACCGTCGACAGCGTGGTGGTGGCCTGTGACGGCGGCTGTCAGGCCATCCTGGACACTGGCATCTCCATGCTGGTGGGGCCGGGCAGCGACATCTTCAACATCCAGCAGGCCATTGGAGCCACCGCGGGCCAGTACAATGAGGTGAGGGCAGGTCCCACCGCCCCATGAGGTTCCGTTGAAGTGGGGACCCCTCACACCAACGAGATGATGCAGGGGTGGCAAGGGAGCCCGTTTCCCAGCCGAGGTTGCAGTTTCTCCGGAGGCCTTTGCAGGGGCCTTTGGCTTTGGCTCCATTGTCGTGGGAGCCCCCTGCCTCATGTGGCGGCTACCATCTGCCCTCCCGTTCCTCTGGGAGGGGTGCCCTCCCTGACTCGCTGGCTTGTGCTGTGCCCCTTGTTCCTCCTCCACCCCAAGCCTGCCCCTCTCCCCTCGACAACCAAGTGCTTCCAGCTTCCCTGCGAGCTCTGGCTGGGCCTAGACGGGGAGACACTGAGGCAACCCCCCTGGGTCCCAAGCTTGGGCTGTCCCTGGGTTCATGACAGCTATGACTCCTTTGAGAACCATGTCTCGGGACCAGGCCTCACCCTGAGAGGCTCCTCGTGGTCCTGGGTATAGGCAGGGCCCTCTCTCCACCTGATGGCTCACGAGGTGGCTGGAGGGGTTCTGGGCCTCTGCCAGTCGGGTTACACCCTCGCTGCTTCTAAGAGGACCTCCCTGGGTTCTTTAGTTTGACATCGACTGTGGGAGACTGAGCAGCATGCCCACGGTTGTCTTTGAGATCAATGGCAAGAAGTACCCACTGCCGCCCTCCACCTACACCAGCCAGGTGTGAGTCCCAGAGAGGAAGCCTGGGCTCCCCACCCTCCGCCTACACCAGCCAGGTGTGAGTCCCAGAGAGGAAGCCTGGGCTCCTCACCCTTCCTCCTGACCAGTTGCCTCCCGGAGCTCCCAGTTGGGCCCCTGGTGAGGCAGTGATGGTGGTGATAAGGAGTGGCATGGACTCCACAGAGAATAGAGGGGCATGCATTTGGATCGACCGGCCCTTCTGAGTAGGCCATGTTGTCCTGGGTCTTCATCTGTGGCCACTTCAGCCTCATCCTGGGAAAAATGGTGAACAGGAGGGACAGTGCATCAAGCTGTGAGGGAGGCTGGGGTAGGCAGGCCCATAGCTCCCCATGGGAACCTCCTTCCACTGCTCAAGCTTCTAAGTCCCAAGGCCTAGAGCTCTGTCCAGGGTTTGCTTAGCCAGCCTGGGCTTGGTGGGTCCCAGCCCTTGGCCCCACTGACCTGCTGTAGCCAGCCATCAGGGCAGGAGGAGCTGAGAGCAGGAGGCAGGGACTGGGAAGGGTGAGTGATGGGGAGTGGGGTGCCGTGCAGGGAAGGGGGCTCAGGATGCCAGGACCCCACCCTGTGATCTTGGACTATGTCATTTCATTTTTGAATCTTCATTTTTTCATCTGTTGAGATATGAATCCAATACTTATTTATCTGGGAAGGTCATTTCAAGGATAAAATGAAGTCACAGAGGAGGAGTAGCTGTGGGAGGGTAAAAAACGCCCATCTTTAGGAACAGCAAATGGGAACGGGACCAGTGTCATCTTCCCCTTGCCTTTCCTAGGACCAGGGCTTCTGCACCAGTGGTTTCCAGAGTGACTACAGTTCCCAGCAGTGGATCCTGGGGGATGTCTTCATCCGACAGTATTACAGCGTCTTCGACAGGGCCAGTAACTGCGTGGGGCTGGCCAAGGCGATCTGAGTGCGTCACCAGCCACGGACCTCGATGTGACCAAACACACACACGCACACAGAGGGGATGTGCAGACAGATGGTTCCCAATAAACACTGCCCTTCTGCAAAGCCTGACTTCCCTTGTTGTCACTGGGGCTGACGCCCTGCACTGTTGTGGGGGTGGATGTGACTGCCGGGTGGTGTGTGGGCACAGTGGGGACTACGTGGTAGGGAGGGTTGGTGGGTGGAGCCTACCTTGAGGGCAATGGCTATTTCAAGCTCAGGTCAGGGAAGACCAAGGCATGCCTTACCTACCTGTCCTTCACTCTAGAGCTTTCTGGGCAAAGGGCACAGGAGGGGGCACCCTCGCAGAATAAGACTCATTTGTTCCTGGGGAATGAGAGGTGAGGTCGTGGTGGGGTGAAGATGGCCAGAGAACACTCGGCCCCTGGAGAGGAAGGCTCTAGCTGTACTAAGAGAGGGAGCTTGCTGCTGTTGGAAGAAGCCAGATGAAAGAGTGGGTGGGGAGAACCGGAAAAGATCTGAGTCTCAGGCTGCCATCCACCGTGGGGAAGAGCCACAGCCCAGACTCCCATCCTGAGGCTCAGGGACTCAGGGGCTGGCCGTGCTCAGCGCGGTGCCATTGCCGACGGCAGGCTCCTGTTAACCTGGCTTTCAGAGGCTGATGTGTCAGAGCTGGATGCCCGTGTTCAGAGTCCCTGTGAGTGCCCAGGCTCACAGAGCCCTGTACATGCTTCTGGGGGACAGGCCATGCAGGAAATCCAAACATTAGAGGGTCACACAAGGGGAGTCAGGTGACTTTAGGAAGGTTTTCTCGGTGATGCTACTTTGAGGCCCCTCAGCTACCTTGGGAGGTAGGTGGATGCCTCTTGGGCAGATGACAGTGCTTGGAGTTTGCTTGGCAGACTCCCCGGACAGTGCTCTGCTGAGAGCTGCATGTGTCTGCTCTCCAGCCCTCCTTCCTTTTTCTTTGCACCCCTCTCCCACTTTAGACAGTCTTTTCCCCGTCAGGGGGAAGGCAATTGACCAGGCGTTCGTTTTCTAAATCAGAGCCCGTCTTGTCTCCTCTGCTTCACCCATCCCAAACAGAGTGATCAACTTTGTCACACCTTTATAGTAGTTCAACCCTCAGAAGGCCTTGGGAAGGGGGTGGGGCCATCTTGCTATCTAGCCTCACCCCTACCTCAGGCTGACCACAGGCCTGCCCTGCAAATAGCTGGAGCAGGTGAGTAAGGCCCACGTCTGCAGGAGCCAGAAGCTGCAGGTTTGGCAGTGACACTTCACAAAGGAGACTGTCGTTCATGAGGAGTGAGGTGGGGGTAGGAGTGGAGCGGGTTCTGACTTCCTTCTCCCAGTGGCAGCTGCCCATGGGGTCTGGCTGACAGGCCATCTGGGGGCATCTCCTGGGCCTTTCTTGGCGGTACCCAAGGACAAATGAGATGGGGTCCCAGGGCAGTGGAGATGCTGTCCGTGGTGCCTGTCTGGGTGGCCACAGAGGCAGGGAAGAGGCTGTGGGGGTGGAACGGAGCAGGGGCTGCTGTCCCTGGGTGAGCCGAGGAGCCTGGTGTGGGATGGGGCAGAGGCCACAGGAGAACACCCCGGAACTTCAAGGACAGAGGGTGGCGCCAGCGATGCACAGGCCTTGGCATTTGAGTCTTATGGGGCCGGTGAGGTGAGCGAGGTGCCGGGCAGTCAGTCTGGCTTTGGGAGGCTTCTCTAAGCCTCGCTGTTCTTATCTAGGACCAATACTATGTTTGCCAGGAATGAGACAGAATTGGGCCACTTTCATTATTTTTATGCTTCTTGTATATTTTAAAAAATGCCAAATAGGCTTACACAAATGGTTATAGATTTCAATGGTTTACATTTAGCAACTGTGTTTTAGACACCCACATTCCAACTGGAGAAAATGTAGAAAGTCTAAATATAATGACTTTCACAGATGCGAGGTGTTCACCAAACGAGTCCTGCCTCACGCCCTGCGCAGTTGGCCCTGGTGGCAACCCCTGTCTTGGGAGGGCTGTGAGGGCACACTGGGAGGGCGGTGAGGGCACAGTGAGGCTGGCGTGTGGGGCAGCTCCCTCCTGGGGCTAACGTGGTGTTGCAGCACAGCACCCCTGTGGCCTCAGCTCTCTTCCTGGTGGCAGAGAACACTCTTCCTGGAATGTTCTCTGCTCTCCAACTTCTCTGACTTTCGGTCGACCTTCAAACCTCGACTCAGCCCACATCTCTTCAGGATGCTCCTGACCAGGCTGGGGCTTAGTATCGTACCACTTACTTCCCCGTCAGTCTTCCTCATGGCCTATGGACTCGCTGAGGGCAGACATTGTGCACCTCTCTCTCTCTCTCTCTTTTTCTTTTTTAAGACAGTCTTGCTCTATTATGCAGGCTGGAGTGCAGTGATGCAATCTCAGCTCATTGCAACCTCTGCCTCACGGGTTCAAGTAATTCTCCTGCTTCAGCTTCCCGAGTAGCTAGGATTACAAATGTGTGCCACCATTAGTAGATATGAGGTTTCACCATGTTGTCCAGGCTGGTTTCGAACTTCTGACCTCAAGCGATCCGCTCACCTCAGCCTCCCAGGCATGAGCCACCATGCCCACTGCACCTCTCATTTTGATATCTTGAGTGTTCGGTACATGGAATGTCCCATCAAGTATTGTAGGGTGAATGAATGAATGAGTCACTCAGTTGGCGAGGTCCTCAAGAGTCACACTGCTTCCTCTGTCTCCTTTTTCCTCTTGGATCTTCGTATCCCTCCTCCCAGCACACACTCAGACCCGCTCCCCATGCCTTCTCCCTTCCCTGGCTGGCCTAGGACACTCCCTTCCCTTGCTGTGCCCATGGAACTCCTCTGTGCATGCTGCCAGGACAAGCTGCCACCAGGGCTTTAAGATTCTGGGAAGGGGTCCACACTGGGCTCTGTGGCCAGGCTTCTGGGAGTTGTGTCAGGTGGTGACTTAGGAGCCCTTGGGAAGGGGCCACCAGCACATCCACTGTTTGCTTGTGAAGAGGGTCTATCTGGTCAAGGAGGAGCTGCAAGGCTAGAGGGGCCCCTTTGCCGGGCGGGTCTGACTTGTTCCTGAATCTCCCACCGACCCTCTCTGTCGATAGGGCCCAGCCAGGGAGAGGGCAGCTGAGGAAACCTTGGCGGCCATTCACATTCACTCAGCAGGTGTTGGCTGTGGTCTGTCCTTCTGTCACGGCCACATTCGACACCGGCAGGGCTTGCCTCTGGGCATCTGTGCCCCCTGTTCCCTTTGCCTGCTACACCTTTCCACCTTCTCTAACTTGTCAACGGCTCCTTCTCCTTCAAGGCCAGCCTAAATGTCACCTCCTCTAGGGTCCCCACCCCTCTGCTTTCTCATTGCATTTATTGTGGCATAGTTGTTCCCTGATACATCTATCTCTCTGATTGAATTGCTGACGGACAGCGCCTGCTTCCTTCCTCCCTGAAGCCTCAGTGCCCAGCAGAGTTCCTAGAATGCTGTGGAGGCTCAGCCGGTGCTCGAGGGTGGCCTATGCTTTGTGATGTGGCACAAGGAATGAGGCTGAGAGATGCAAGCTCACAAAGATGAGAACATATGCACAAGCACACACACATGTGCACACAAGTACACACATGCACACGCTTGCTCTGGCCCTGAGTAGACACAGGCCCAGGCCCCAGTTCCAGAGCCCTATTCCCAGCTCCTCTCCTCCCCTGTCACTCAACGCCTTGCCAGTTCTTATGCTAATGAGAGGAAGCGTTTGGGCAGAGAGAAGCTTGGAAAGGAAGTCTTTGAAATGGAAATGTTATGACAAAATGATGGATTGTTTTCCGAGCTGTGCAGTTTGTTTCTTTCTTGCAGCAGAAGGGAGAGTATAACAGAGCCAGGAGTGGCAGAGGCTGCCATGTCAGCAAGCCCCAGATGGCAAGGAGTGTGGGTGAAACACCCGGGAACATGCGGTGAGGGGAAACTGCAGAGCAGGCAGAGTGACGCAGCCCAGCCACTGTCCAGGAGCCGCGGTCATGGCTGGGGCCCGACTGGCCGGCACACACAGCGGCTCCCTAGAGGAGGTGGGATCTGTGGAGACAGGAAGGCCATGTGTGACCCGTCCTTCTGCTAAGGCTGCTGGACGCACACCCTGCAGGGCTCACCTCTGAGCCTCTGTGAATGCTGTTCCTTTGCCTGATAGATTCTTTCCACCTTCTCTAACCTGCAAACTGCTCTTCATCCAAGATCAGATGATATCTTATCTCTTCTGAGAAGACTCCTACTGCACATGAAGCACCCAAACCCCCTAAACCTTAGGAATACTCATTGGCTGATCCCTAGTTCCTTGATTTACTTGGGGCTAATTTGAATTTTTGCCTATTTTACTCATTAAAAATACGCATTGCATACTTGCTGTGTGCAAAATGCAAGGGCACTGTGTCCATTGGTGAACACAAACAGACCCTCCATCCTCATGGGACTTATGTCCTGGAGAGACACAGACAGTGAGATAATAGATGCATAAGTTATGTGGCTTCTGGCTGGTTATAAGCACGTGGGAAAGTGGAGTGCTAAGGGAACGCAGTTTGAAATGGGGCAGGAAGGGTAGGCTCAGTGACAAAGTGACATTTGAGTAAAGACATGAAAGATGGGTCAGCCATGCAGATATGGGGCAGGGACTGTGGGTAAATACTAAACACCTCCGCATTTAATAAAGAGAAGCTACAGGTAGATACATATGGATACATTACTTTTTGTTTATGCCAGTTATCTTTCTAATGAAAGACATGTTACATCTCAATCGCTTTATATCCTTTATAGCACTTAGTGTCTGACTCGGAGTAACTGTTCAGTAGATGTATGTTGAATGAATAAACAAACTCCAAACTGTCTCCCTCTAAACCCTTCAGCCATAGTGGTGGTAGAGGGCGGCCCAGGCATCAGCTCTTGTCCTGGAGCGCCCTCTAGTGACCAAATCTCAGATGGAGCTTTGTACACTTTGTTTACATCCTGTAACATTTCTCCTTTCCTCCCCAGGACACCTTGGGGACTGTGGCCAACCAAGCAATAGAATTAACTAAGTGTCTCCAATGTGCAGTGTACAGTGGCAGCTTCTACACAAAACGCAGACACAGGATATGCGGTTCTGGCCCGCAAATCCCTCACTCACTGGACATCTCTGGTAACCATTTCCTTCTCAATCTTTGCTCTCTGATAATCCTCCCTTTCTGATCTTTTTGGATCATCTATAATTCTGGAATTACATTTTGAGCTGGAGCTGGCTGGGTGAGGATGTGCATACTGTGTGCCTGGGGGGCTTGGGAACGGCATTAGCTTTCCAGGTCAGCCGAATAGCCCACCACCCCGTAGCAGCGGAGGGGTCTTCGAAGATAGCTAGGATCTGGTCCACTAGGTACTCCATGGAGTTTCAGAGTTGAGGCTGAGGCTGGCTGGATAACACGCAGACCAGTCTTGTCGCACCATTCTGGCTGGTGGAACTGTGCCTCTTTTTGAGGACTTCTCATGTCCCTGGCCACTTTCTCTGGGCTGACAGCCTTGGTATCCTCAAAGCCATGACTGAAGCTGCATTCCTGGGTGCTGAGCCTCCCCCACCTTTTGTCCTAGCCCTCTCCTCTGGCCCCATCTGTGAAACTTGAGAGTCCCTTTCCTCCCCAGGGCTCTGTTTAACATTGAGACCAGAATAACTTCGTCCTGGTAGTTTTATTTTTAGGGCCTGGAAGAAGGCACAAGAAGCCTCTGGCCACAGGCTCCCCCATGTGTCAGGGAGGGTTGAGCCCACAGGTGCCAGCCACGCCTCCCGCAGCTTTGGAAGTCCTGTAAGCCAGACCTTTCCCTGCAGTGCCAAAGCTCAGCCACATCCCCATATCAGCTGCCTGGGTGCACATTTCTCATTGAGAGCATAGCTCTTATGCAATGAGGTGGGTGTGGGCAAACTGGCTGTCCAGATGCCCAAGCTTAAGTCGGTGCCCTGGGACTGCCTGAGTTATGCTGCTGGCCAGTCTCTTGGCCTCAGCTCCTGAGACAGGAAAGCAGGTGGCCTCAAGCTGAAGGGATGCTTTGGCCTGAGTTCTACCACCTGGGCTCATGCCCCTTGTAGAGTGGATAATACACAAAGAGTAGAGAATCTCCAAGTGCTTTCTGAGTTCACACTTTTCCTAGGAGTCCCAGACACAGACTAGTTATGGCGAGAGTGGACTGGCAATCCGAGAATCTTCAGAAATTGTTCATTGGCTTGAGAGTTTGATGAATGAATGGGTTACGGCTGGTGCAGAAAGTACCCCATGGACATTCTCATCGCTGGGTGGCAGCCTGGCTATGGATTTGGATTGGGTTTCAAAGATTTTATTTGTACCTAAGAGGGAGAAAAGAGGCTTTCTGCATCCCATGGAGTGCTTCCTGGCAGAGGCCAGTGGGCGCTTGTGCATCTGTCTCCCAAGCCACTTTCTCTCCTCTGACCACTGAGACCTGGATCTTCCTTCTTGCTTTAGGCAGCATCCTAGGAGTGGTGTCTTCTCTTCCTGCCTGTCATCCCCATGTGGCCCTGCTTCCCATTAGCCCTGACCTTCCCCAGCCCCTCAAAGTAGCTCTTTCCCAGGGCTGGAGCTGCCTTGGCCTGCTGGGAACACTCCAGCTTGGGGACTAGTCAGGCCCTGAGGGGTGCAGGCACTAGGTGGGACCTGATGTATCTCTCTAACAGGAGCAGAGGGACACTGGAAATTCACTGGTCCCACCGGAATTTCCTGAGCCAGGAGGATGAAAGAGGATGACACAGGGGACTATCTTTTTTCCTCACACAGCTGGCAGCCCTGGCCTGGGGCCTGAGAGACAAATGTGCCGGGCATTTGCCTTGTCAAATGAATTATGTCTCCTTCTCTCTCATCAAATATTTACTGAGCATCCCCATCACTACAAGCTGAAGCCACAATGGTGAGCAAACGTGCTCTTCGTCCTCACAGAGCTTTATGGAGGTCAGAGTTATTGGGAGTTTGGTCTTGGCGAGACTTACTGGGAGGGACCATATTTTGGATTTAGATTTAAAATTTTCTGTCCCATGGTTCCCTCAATTGATTGCAGTGTCTTAAAAAAGCTGGTAATCCTGAAATCACGCTCCATCAGTCAGACTGCTACTGACGCCAGCAAGCATCACAAAAATCTTTTGTTAGGACTCGTGTCCCAGTTTTTAGTCCAGAAGGTGTGATTCCCATTCAGACGGGGCTTCTGAGCCCCTGATGTAGGGATTTGAATGAAAGAAAGAGAAGCAGCTGCAGCCCCATGTCTAGAAACCCCGATTGTGCTCTCTGCCAGCTTGTGAAATCCTCTCCCTCCCCAAGTCAGGGCAGGGCCTGGGACCCACTCCTCTGTCTCCTGCTCCAGACAGACCACCTGGACTTCACCAGTCTCCTGGACTTTACCAGCCCAACCCCCAAAGTGACTGTATTTAGAGATAGGGCTTTTAAAAGGTAATTAAGGTTAACTGGGTCATATAGGTGGGCCATCATCTGATGTGACAGGGGTCCTTAGAAGGAGAGGAGGAGACGCCAGCAAGGTGCATGAGCGGAGGAAAGGCCATGTGAGGACGCAGTGGGAAGGTGGCCTTCTGCAAGCCAGGGAAAGAGGCCTCATCATAAACCACCTCTGAGGGCACCTTGATCTTGGACTTCCAGCCTCCAGAACTCATTAAGCCGCATGGCCTGTGGGCTTCTGTCATGGCAGCCTGAGTGGACGGAGACAGAGGAGTCGCTGCAGGCTGATGGCAACAGAAGCTCAGCAGAGCTCCTGTCTGAAACTGGGCCAGGGAGATGGGAGACAGCCACCGGCCCTGGGATTTGCTCCTGAAGGTTTTGGCAGCTCTGACCATCTCCGTAGGTTGATTGGTTGGCAGCCTCAGTGTCTGAGGCCCTGGGGCCAATGATTATCCTATCAGGCCTCCTGGCCGTTGCAGATGTCAGGTGGTGGTGGTGGGGATCTAAAGGCCATGACTTCTTTCCTTGATGATATAAGACCTGATCCTCAAGGGTGGGCAATGCTCAGAAGCTCTCTCATTAGACAGCAGAGGCTGAAACTCGCAGGCAGGCCACATCCTCTTGGAGGGTCTCTGGTTAGTCACTGCTGCCATCACCATGAGGTCCCTTGAGGGGTGCTGCTACCTTTAACTCTCTAACTCTCTGGTTCTAATGTGGGTGCACAACTTTTACTGTCATTCTCGAGTGCATGGGCTATGGATGACCCAAAGGGCAAAAAACATGTTCCTACTTAAGAGCTGTGGTGTTGACCCAGTCCATCTCCTGGCTAATTTCTTTATGACAGATATCATCTGTATTGGTTTCCTGTTGCTGAACTGTAACAAATTATCACAAACTTAGTGGCTCAAAATACCAGACGTTTATTATCTATGGTTCTGGAGGTTGGAAGTCCAAAATCAGTCTCACTGGGCCAGAATGTACAAGGCTGCATTCCTTATAGGGCTCTAGGAGATGACCTGTTTCATTACCTTTTCCAGTTTCTACAGGCTGCCTGCATTCCTTGGCTTGTGGTCCCATCACTTGATCTCTGCTTCTGTGTTTGTAGCTCCTGACTCTGACCTCTCACCACTCTTTTATAAATAGCCTTGTGGTTATAGGGGACCCATCTAGATAATCCAGGTTAACAGCCCTGTCTCAAGGTTCTGGGGATTAGGATGTGAACACCTTTGGGGGACAATATTCAGCCTTATTATTCAGCATTATTACACTTTGCCATGAAGCGTATCTCCAGGCAGTTTACCTTTTTGAGATCTAGATCTGAGAGAGGGAGGTTCAGGTAGAAACAGGGGCTCCCCTGCAGCTGCTCCAGGCAACTTTCCTCGCATGACTGACACCAAGCACTCATTTCATCACAGCACCCCTTTTCCTCATCTGCAGGGAATGCCTTTTCTCTGTGACTGCTGTGGGACAAGTTCATTAGAATACCACCCAGTACCCCCATCATCAGTACTCGCCCCAAACCACAGCAGGCTGATCTCCTCACAGAAGGCTGAGACCTGAGGTTGGAAGCTAGGCCATCACAACTAGACACTTCTCCTTCCCACAAAATTGCGTGCCCTGCCCACCAAGCCTCACCATTTTCTTTACTGAGAATTGTTTGTACAAAGGGAGAGAGAATATTTGGCTTTCAGATGTCTAAGCCAGGAAGAGGGCAAGAGAAGGAAGGTACCACCTTCAAAAACAGGTACTGTCCAAGCCAGGGGTGGCCCTGGAGTCCTGGCACTGGCATCTGAGTGCACCTCAGGGCCTTGACTCCACAGGGGTGGGAATGATTCCACCTGGCCACCAAAGCCAGGTGTCTGGGGAAGATGGCACTGCCTTGACACTAAGTTTTGGATAAACAAGTAAAAATGTTTTGTCCTCACTGTAGGTGGTAATTGTATGGAACATTTGACTGGATATAGAAATAAGTTTTTAAATGTTTAGATAGGCCGGGTGCTGTGGCTCATGCCTGTAATCCCAGCACTTTGAGAGGCCAAGGTGGGAGGATCACCTGAGGTCAGGAGTTCGAGACCAGCCTGGCCAACATGGAGAAACCCTGTATCAACTAAAAATACAAAAATTAGCTGGGCATAATAGCAGGTGCCTGTAATCCTAGCTACTCAGGAGGCTGAGGCAGGAGAATCACTTGAACCCAGGAGGCGGAGGTTGCAGTGAGCCGAGATCGCACCACTGCACTCCAGCCTGGGTGACAGAGAGAGACTCTGTCTCAAAACAAACAAACAAACAAACAAACAAATACATACATAAAAGTTTAGATAAACTCTAGGATATCAGACTGGGTTCAGTTCCAGCCCTGTTCACTCATTAAGCCATGTCACCTTGACCTTTCTGGGTCTCCGTTTCCTCAATTTAAAGTGGAACACACAAGCACTTCCCCCAGCAGACTGTCACAAGGAGTGAGATAATGGGTGTGAAAGTATTTTGTACAGGATATGCTATGCGGGAGTAGTATTACTACTAGAGGAATGTGAGCGTGCTGAGAAGCATTCAGCACCTGGGAGGGCAGGCCGGGGAGGACAACTGTACCTCCCTACGACCTGTACCTTGGTGATAGGAAACAAGACTGGGTGGTCTAGGGGTTGACCCAGTGTGGGAGACCTTATATTTTCATATGCGAAAAGGCTCACAGCTCTACTCCAATGTGCCCCTTTCATTTCACCCATGCCCTCTGCTGGTCCAGCTCCACACTGGTAAATGAGATCACATCCTGTAACATGCATCACTCCCGTGGTTAATAGCCTTCCAAAATGGCCTCCAGTAATCCCTGCTTTCTGGTCGTCCTGTCTTTGTGTAACCCTCTCCTCTTGAGCGTGGGCTGGATTTTGTGACTTGCTTGTAACAAATAGAAGATGCAAAAGCAATGTGTTTGGTTTGCAAAGACTGTTGATTCCGTCTTGCTTGTATTCTCTCTCGCTTGCTGTAAGAAAGCAAGCTGCCATGTTGTGAGGGGCTCTATGAAGAGGTCCCTGTGGCAAGGATCTGAGGATGACTTTCACCCAAAGCCAGAGAGGAATTCCCCCCGCCCCCAGTCCAATAGCCAGGAGAGAAGAAATCCTTCCAACAACCACTGAGTGAACCCAGAAGCTCCCCTCTCCCACTGCAGTGGAGCCGCGAGATGACGGCAGCCCTATCCAACATTGTGATTGCAGAGCGGCTGAGAGCTCAAGGACCCAGCTAACCTGTGCCTGCATTCATTCCTGATCCAAGAAAGGATCCACAGAAATGTGTGTTAATCCTGTGGAGATGTACTGTGAGATTTTTTTGTTTTTTTTGAGATGGAGTCTTCTCTGTCACCAGGCTGGAGTGCAGTGGCATAATCTCGGCTCGCTGCAACCTCTGCCTCCTGGGTTCAAGTGATTCTTCTGCCTCAACCTCCCGAGTAGTTGGGACCACAGGTGCGTGCCACCATGTCCGGCTAATTTTTGTATTTTTAGTAGAGATGGGGTTTCACCATGTCGGCCAGGATGGTCTTGATCTCGACCTCGTGATCCGCCCGCCTTGGCCTCCCAAAGTGCTGGGGTTACAGGCGTGAGCCACCGCGCCCGGCTGAGAGGCTGTTTTAAGGAGTGTAGGAGTAATTTGTTACATGGTGGTAGATAACTAATGCACACTGTAAAGTGTCTTTGACATTAAGGAACTGCAGCATCATTACAATCTCGATTTACTAAATACAACTGAACATCAACTCTGTGCCAAGCACATGGTGCCTTGGGGTTCTGAGGCCATGGTGATGAGCCAGGCAAGACCCCAGCCTCCAAGAGCAGAGGAAGCAGAGCAAGCCTCATGCAGGAAGGGGTGTTTGGGGTGCCTTGGGGGATGAATAGGATTTCAAAAGAAGGAAATAAGGTGAAGGGTATTCCATGGGGGAAGAAATAGGGCAGTGCAAAGCATTTTCAAGCCTGTGACCCTGAGCTGATCACAATGAGAAAAAGTTGGACAGATTCAGTTCCTCTTTTCTGGATGGGGTTAGCACTAGGCAAAATTGAGAAGGTGCATCTTTACACAGCTTCCAAGCAATGGAGACACAGAACAGCCTGGTCAGACTAGTGTGGGAACTGTGGCGTATGGAGGTGGGGTGGCATAGAAAGGAGGGCGGCTCCATAACCTTTACCTGCCTGGGAAGGTTACCTGGGCTCAACCATCCTGGATCTCCCGAGACAGCACTGCTAGTGGAGGAGGCTTGGGGCAGAGGAGCATGGAGACCTGCCGCCGAAACCCTGGGTTCAAATCCCGGGTCTGCCAAGTTGCTAGTTGCAGCATCTTGGAAAATTACTTTGCCTGCTCTGCAACTCCATTGCCTCATCTGTGAAATGGAGCTAATTGCAGACCCTGCCTTACAAGGTGTCATGAGACTAAGTTAGTTCATTGGCATTAAATATTTTAGAATAGTGCATGGCATGCAATAAATACGTTACTGGTATTTTTTCAAGGGACACAATCTGATCTTTGTTTCACCCCTTTTCTTTTTCTTCTTCCTTTCCTTCCTTTATTCCACAAACATTTCTTGAGCAGCAGATGCTGTAATGGGATTATGCCCAGGACAGTGTGTAAAGATTATCACATTAAAAGGACATGGCCACGACCCTCAAAGGGTTCACAGCCTTCAGGCGGGTTTTCATCCTAGGCTTTAGCCACTTTTCACAGAGTGTGGGCTGAGCAGAAATCTGCGTGGAAGGGTCAGGCCACGGTCTACCTACATTCCACTTTGCACGGCACCTTTTATAGCTTGCTAAGAAATATCACATATTATTTAATTCTCACAATAATGTTGGGAGCTTGGTATTATTTATTGTTACTATTAACAAATGGAGGAACTGAGGTCTAGCATGATTAAAGTAACTATCTAAGGTCATGAAGAGTTTGGTGACAAATTAGACATGAATATTTCCCACGATGTCAGCAGTTCTTTGAAACAGGCTGAGGGTGAGGCAGGCGTTGTGGAGGATTCGGGTCCACCTGGCAGGGAAGTCTGATGTCCCACGTGGGGCCTCCTGGAATGCCGGTGTCTGGCCAGGCTGCCTGCGGGTTCTGGATTTGGAATACAAACCATTTCAGAATTCAGAGGCATCAATAATCCATTTGAAAGTTAAACAAGATGCCGCTGTAGAAGGGCATTCTTAGTCTGAGAGGGTGGCAGCTTGACTTCCAGGTTCCAGTTAAGTCCTTTCTGCAGATGGACGCGTTTGTTCAATCCATGCCCTTCTTCCCCTGCATGGTGGAAGGCACCACAGGGCATGGAGGAAAGGTGGAGAATGGGGAAGAGGGTGTGTGTGTGCATGTGCACTTAGTGGGGATTTAGTTATTGATTTCGGGGATCCTTTTCTGAGAGTACAAGGCAGGAATCAGGATATTAAGAAATTCTGAAAGGTGACTCAAGCAGTCGGGTAAAAGCAGCTTCATTTTATAAATCGCCAGTGGAAGCCATTCCAGAACATGCTCAGGTGCTCTTGTGATTGAAAACCGACCAGCTGGAAGAAGGAAGAGAGGGAGGGAGGAGACCCCTGGAGACCAGCATGTGATGGTGTGTGCCGGGGACTTGTGAGGTCTGCCCAGCGCCTGCCCTACCCACCCACTCCTTGCCTGCCATGTCTTCCCCTCTCTCCTCATTGCAGGGAGACAGGAGGAGGTCAGGGAGGCTGGCTTGGAGCCAGGCCTCTGCTCCCCACTCTAACTCCTGGCACAGTCATAGGACAGCTCTGTGGTGGGGTGCCGTCTATACCCCCGGTCGGTGGGGGTTCCACAGAGGCCTCACTGCTGCTGAGTCAGGGAACATGATGTCGTGGGGCCCCACACAGGCTCTGTCAGTGCTGGTGGCTGCTGTTTTCCTAGCTGCAAGACTTCAGGCATATGACAACCTCTCTGAGCCAATTTCCTCATTTGGACAGGAGGATGCTGGTGCTGTGGGTTAAATTCACACCCCATGTCCCCTCCCAAAGAGATGCATTGGAGTCCTAACCCCCAGCACCTCAGAATGTGACCTCATTTGGAGACAGGGTCTCTACGAGGTAATGAAGTTAAAATGAGGACATTACCGTGGGCCCTGATCCAATACAATTGGTATTCTTATACAAAGAAGAAATTTGGACACATCAACAGACACATAGAGAGGGAAGACGGTGTGACGAGTTACAGGGAGAAGATGACCATCTACAAAACAAGGAACCAACCCTGCTAGCACCTTGATCCTGAAATTCCAGCTTCCAGCACTGGGAGCCAATCCATGTCTACTGTTGAACCCATGTAGTCTGTGGCACTGTTACGGCAGCTGTAGCAACCAACACAGAACCAACTGCAGCCCACAGGAAAGGCTGATATTCCTTGGGGTGGCAGGGAGGGGCCTTTCTCCTGTCCTGCTCCCATTTTCTGAGAAGCTGTGCTTGGCCAGGTCTTGCTCAGTGGCAGGCAGCCGTGGTGTCAGGGAAAGGCCTCAGGCTCAGGTCCCTGCTCCAGCACTGAGTGGATGGGGAGCTGGGGCAGGCACTGAACTTTTCAGAATCTCTGTTTTATCAACTCTAACCTGGGACAAATATGAGACCTTCCTGAACAACTTGCAGGGTGGTTGTGCGGTTCAAATGAGATGACCATAGACATGGGATCATTTTATGAACCCCACAGTGTTAATTTCTGTGGTGGCTGTTACTGTCATAGGAGAGAATTCTGAGAATGACAGAGAAGTGTTGCAGAGAAGCTTGGGGGTAGACATTTCTGCTTTGTTGGGAATTTGGTACTGCCCTAAGGGGCCCACAATGACAGTAGCCTTGCTCACAAGTGTTGCTAGTACTGGCTCACCTTGAGTTCAGGTATGCTGCTACCAAGTAGCAGCAGGAAGCCTGCTTATATTTTCGACCTTTTTCTTGAGATTCCATATGTAGGAAAAATACCATTTATTTAGTGCCTGTTCTATGAAGTGGGCTTCATATTTGACATTTCTTTTCTTTTCTTTTTCTTTGAGAGTTTCACTCTTGTCGCCCAGGCTGGAGTGCAATGGCGTGATCTTGGCTCACTGCAACCTCCACCTCCTGGGTTCAAGGGATTCTCCTGTCTCCGTCTCCTGAGTAGCTGGGATTCTATGTGTGTGTCACCAGGCCTGGCTAGTTTTTGTATTTTTAATGCAGATGGGGTTTCACCATGCTGGCCAGGCTGGTCTTCAACTCCTGACCTCAAGTGATCCGCCTGCCTCTGCCTCCCAAAGTGCTGGGATGACAGGCGTGAGCCACCGCGCCCGGTGTCATTCAAGCTTTTTAGAGAAGCCCCTTCCATTCCCAACGTGCTTAACTTCAGGTCCCCTGGCCACTTACCTTCTGTTCTTTGGTGTGTTATTCCAAAGAAGAGGAAGAGAGCCATAGGGCCTTGCCTCTTTCTTCACCTCTGCAGCAAAGTTTCTACCTGGTCCACAATGAAGTCAGATGCTGCCCGCCCCCTCTCCAAAGGGGAGCAGCTTGGCACTTTATTTTCCTGATCAACAGGGAGATCCCTTGTCTCTCTCTGGCCAGAACTGCCTCCCTGACTTGAATTTGTGCCCAATGCTGGACTGACTTCCCTTCTAGGCTTCTAATTCTTTTCCAGTTGAATGTGACAACGTCTCCAAGTGGAGTGGAACACTAACATGGGAAGTGAACGTTTCTGAGCCCTCAGCACTTGGGCTCTGACCCATCACTGGTCAGAGACTGCCCACACAGGGTCGGTTTATCTCGGGCTTGAATGAGCTGTAGAGTGCGAGGGTTGGCTTGCTGTTAACTCACAGGGAGAAATCAGGGAGTTGGAGGGTTTAAGTTGAGACAGACCTCAGGCCACCCACAAGGAGGGCGAGGGTTTCTGGCTGATGTGAGCCCATTTTCACTCCTCAAAGGCAGAGAGTCCTCTTAGTCAGCTCTGTAACCCCAGAGCCAGTTTTGGCATGTGGCCCACAGCAGAAACACGGTGAATATATATACTTTTTCTTTTTTTGAGACGGAGTCTCGATCTGTCGCCAGGTTGGAGTGTAGTGGCACAATCTTGGCTCACTGCAACCTCCGCCTCCTGAGTTCAAGCGATTCTCCTTCCTCAGCCTCCCCAGTAGCTGGGACAACAGGCACGAACCACCATACCTAGCTAATTTTTGTATTTTTAGTAGAGATGGGGTTTCACCGTGTTGGCCAGGATGGTCTCGATCTCTTGACCTCGTGATTCCCCCTGCCTTGGTCTCCCAAAGTGCTGGGATTACAGGCGTGAGCCATGGGGCCCAGTCCTTGGCAAATATTTGAGGGAAGAGCAAGGACATCACCTACACCCTAAGAAGGTTACTCACCCAGTGCATGGTAAGTGTTAGTGACCTCCCCCTGCATGGAGTCCCAGAAAAAACAGAGAACATTCAGGGCCTGCACAGATAATTCTGTGCCAAGAAATTACTTCAACCCAAACTCTCCAGGTAGATAGATCACAGTTATTGCCATTTTAGGGAGAGTGAGGGAAGTCAGGCGAGCCTCTGATTGGGCTCTCCGGTGGCCTCGGTGCTCCCTTGGGTCGTCTGTCTTTCTCTTTTTCTGTTTCTTCCTTCATTTGTTGAGTATCTATTATGCACCGGACGCTGTACTGGAACTGCAACATTAAAGGGCACAGCGTGGCTCTCGAAGGGCTCACAGCCTCCAGGTGGGCGTGCCCTGGCTTCACCCTTTCACAGCGTGTGGGCTGAGCAGAAATCTGCTGTGGAAGGCTCAGACCACCGTCTACCTGCATCCTACTTTGTGTAGCCCCTTTTACAGTTTGCTAAGGCCTCTCAGGTATTATTTTATTTAATTCTCACAATAATCTTGAAGCCTGGTATTATTTACTGTTGCTGTTAACCAAAGAACAATCCGTGGGGGTGAAGATATGGGGGATGAGAAGGAGATGGCACAGCCACACCCTGAGTTCAGAAGAGCAGAAGATCCTATCTAAAATTCCCAGTGATGGCAGCCATTCTCTCCCCAAGCATCTGACTGGCACCTCAGTGATGGGAGTGAAATAGCATTCATTATCCTGTGACATTTCGCTGGCAGCTTTTTACCTCCGCTTCCCCTGAGATGTGATAACAAAAGTTTGTCTGATCTTCCTTTTACCCATCTCCCCAGCTCCCTGCCACCCGCAGTTGCTTTTCATCCCTGCGTTTGAGGGCAACCCTTCTTCTGTCTCAAGGTTGTGCTGGCCTCAGCAGACATAGCGGTCCCCAGGGATACCAGTCCGTCTTTCTTCCTCTTACTTCAAAGGGCCTTTGGAGCTCTCCACCCCATGGGCTGAACAGAAGGTATTTCATTTTTTAGGAGGCTGGAATCAGCTGCCGAGCAGGCAGGGGCACCTTGGGCTCTCCTTTCCCTCCCCATCTCCAGGACCCAGTAGGGAGGGAGGGGGTGACATCTCAGGCTCCTGGGCGGGGCTGGGGAGGCAAGCCTTGTCACTGGTAGGAGGGGCCACACCCCCTTCCTCAGTGGCTGGTGGAGCTGGGCCTGAGCAGGACTTCCCCAAAGGACTGGGAAGGAAGCCTCCACTTGGTAGTCGCTCTCTGGGGAGGGACCTGCTGAGGCGGGGAGGCCCTGCAGAGTCAGGGTGTGGTGGGGAGGGGACTCCCCATTGATTGTCCAGAAGAGCTGCCTTGAAGGCTGAGTTGCTCCACTGGAATGGGACAGGTCTTCTGAGAGAGCTTCAGAGCTGGGCTTTCAGAGAGGAAGGAGTGTTGGGTCTCTTTGCCCTCCTGGAACCCTGTTCACCAGGAAGAGCGGCCTGCGGGGTGGAAGGTAGGCGGCTTTCTCCTGCGCTGGAGAGGGACAGCTCTGAGGGCTGTTGCTGCTGCTTCTGCCCCTATCAGAAACCCATCCCCGTCACTTCTCAGATGGATGTCAGGGAGAAGACAGCAACAGACCAGATCTCAGCAGATCCCTAAACATACTGAAGCTCCTAGTACAAAATCAGATTCTCCTCCCCGCCTGCATACATTCCCTCACCTCCAGACAGGCTGGCAGACCTTAGCGCGGGTTTGTCTACCCTAGAGGGCAATGGTCACAAGGCCAGATGCTTCTGGAGCTGGCAGGCCAAGTGTCAGGGACACCAGAGGGAGGGCAGAGAGGTTGGTGACCTGGAGAGCAGCCTCTGCTGTTGTCATCCAGGCTGGCCAAGTCTTCTGATTTTCCAACAGAAGTCAGAAATATATTTTACAAAAGTTCTGTGATGGAAAATTGTAAGCATACATGAGAGTAGAGACAATAGTAAAGTGAGCCCCCATAGACCCCGCTACCTGCATTTGATGATTATCAAGATTTTGCTGCCTTTGTTTCATCTGTTTTTGTTATTATTATTAAGATTTAAAAACTGTGAACTCTCCAGACTTTTAAATGTTGGCTCAAATTTGGAAAACACAAGTGAGTTTCATCGTGCAGGCAGCTGTGGGCAACGCTGCTCAGGGGAGCTGGGTTTCTACTGCGGGCCAGAAGCATGTGGGGACCCTGGGCCAGGCCTCCCCTGCGCTTATCCCGGTTGTTCTCCAGGGTTCAGGGCCCATGCCCTGGAGCCTCCGAGGGCTACCTGCAGTCACACTTCTCATGGAAGGAGAGTAGGTGTGGGGCAGAGTGAAATCTTACTAGGCAGATTGCTGTCTCTTTAGGGTGTGGGGAAGGAGAGCTTAGAGGCACAATTCTCCTAATTCAAAGGATATTTATTGAGCACCTGCTATGAGCCATGATAGGTTCTGGAAATATAGCAGGGGACAGGCAAAAATCCCTGTCTTTTGGATTAACATTTTTGTAAGGAATTATAGGTAATTAGATACAAAGGTGATTGTGTGTGTGTGTGTGTGTGTGTGCGTGTGTGTGTTTGTTTAAATATTCCCACAGGTTGAGCATCCCAAATCTAAAAATCTGAAATCCAAAATCTTCAACTTTTTGATTCAGAACATGACACCACGAGTAAAATTTCATACCTGACCCCATGTGACCAGTCACCATCAAAATGCAGGTACACATCACACAGTGTGTTCAGTGTTCTCAAAGCAAAAAAGACCTTTCAGCTGCAACACATCTTGTCTGCCCCTTTACAGATCCCCCATGCAAGCATGCCCACAGGGTAATAAAATGCACACGCGCAGGCATGCCAATGGCAGGTTCCCCACATGCCCCACATGGGGCCAAGACCTATGTGTATTACCCACTGTGTTATTTTGCTTATTCTCTGCTCTGTGTAAAGATATTGTGGAAAATGTCAAAAAGACCTGCATGATGCCCTTAGGGTAATGTAAATATTTCAAAATCTGAAAACAAAAAACAAAAAACCCACATCAGAAACACCTCTGGTCCCAAGCATTTTGGATAAGGCATACCCAACCTGTAAATGTGTGTGTGTATGTGTGTGTGTATACATACATACCTGCCACATGGAGGATGGCTGCCTCCGGAACAAAGGCCGGCCAGCAGAGGCAAGCCGAGGACAGTGGACAGAGGTGACGATGTGAGCTTTGAAGGAGGAGGTTGGATCTCCAGACTCAGTGGACCTAGGATGATGCCTGGCTCTCCTGGATTTCTCAGTCATGTGAGCCAATGAGGTCCTCTCTTCTGTTTCAGTTAGAGCTGGGTTTCTGTGACCTGCAACTGAATGCTTCCTCCCTAATATATTCTTGTACCAGTGTGTACATCCTCAGTGAGTGCCTGAGCAAATGTGGGGAGGGAATTCCTGCAAAGCAGGGTGAGGGCTATGCAGGCCATCAGACCAGCTGCTGACCAGCCTGTGAGAGCAGCACAAGGGAACCTTGTGTGTGAGCAGCATTGGGTGGCCAAGACTTCAGGCCACATTGCACTGGCAGGTCTGCACCCAGGAGGTGGCCTCAGAGGTCCTGCAGAGCCTTTAGTCTCAAGTGACTGAACTCCTCTAAGTGGCCTCTGCATAGTGTGGGCCAGAAAAGGCTTATGCAGTGAGAGGTGGCTTTGACCTCAGCCACTCTGCTGTCCCAGAACCTCAGGGAATGCTGCTGGCCCATGTTATAATATCGGCACCTTTGGTTTGGCTGTGAGTGAAGGTGAATTGAGGGTGGCAATATAAAGGTTAGGTTCTTGACCAAGAAGGTGGGGACATAGGGCAATTAGGGTACCATCTATGTAAAATCACCTCAATTTTGTGCCCTTCCATTTGGGATTCCTAGGTTGACTTCTCCACTGATATGGTTTGGCTGTGTCCCCACCCAAATCTCATCTTGAACTGTAGCTCTCATAATTCCCATGTGTCATGGGAGATACCCTGTGGGAGGTAATTGAATCATGGGGGCGTGTTTTCCCCTGCTGTTCTCATGATAGTGAGTCAGTCTTACGTGATCTGATGGTGTTATAAAGGGGAGTTCCTCTGCACATGCTCTCTTGCCTGCTGCCATGTGAGACGTGACTTTGCTCCTCCTTTGCCTTCCACCATGATTGTGAGGCCTCCCCAGCCATGTGGAACTGTGAGTCCATTAAACCTCTTTCCTTTATAAATTACCCAGTCTCTGGTACGTCTTTATTAGCAACATGAGAACGGACTAATACACCCACAATATGCCATAGAGAAATGTTACCTAACTTTTTGAAGCTTCAGTTTTCTTATCTGCTAATGGAAATACTACCTACTTTATAGTCATTGTTAAGATGAAATGGAAAACATGTGTAAACATTTAGAATGTTGTAATTGTTTATTAAACATGATGTTATCCCTACCACTACTTCTATGCCCCACATTACTAATTCTTTTTTTATTTTTCAGAAGGGGTTTTGCTCTGTTGTCTATGCTGGAGTGCAGTTGTGCAATCTTGGCTCATGGCAATCTCCGCTTCCCAGGCTCAAGCAAACTTCCCACCTCAGCCTCCTGAGTAGCTGGGACTACAGGTGCCTATCACCACACCTGGCTAATTTTTGTATTTTTTGTAGAGACAGGTTTTTGCCATGTTGCTCAGACTGGTCTCGAAATTCTGAGCTCAAGCGATCAGCCTGCCTTGGCCTCTGGAAGTGCTGGGATTACAGGCATGAGCCACCATGCTTGGACGCCTATGTTCATTAATTCTGTTTATGCTGTCTTTGAAATCAGTTGCCTATTGCTTAGGGTCATTCCCTGACTAGGATTGCAAAGGTAAGCTCTGTACTTATTTGAGTAATGTTAATTGGTCCACAGAAAGCTTTCAAAGAATCATAGTTCTGGCTGGGTGTGGTGGCTCATGCTTGTAATCCCAGCAGTTTGGGACACCGAGGCGGGCAGATGACCTGAGATCGGGAGTTCGAGACCAGCCTGACCAACATGGAGAAACCCCAGCTCTACTAAAAATACAAAAGAATTTAGCCAGGTGTGCTGGCGTATGCCTGTAATCCCAGCTACTCGAGAGGCTGAGGCAGGAGAATCAGTTGATCCCAGGAGGCAGAGGTTGCGGTGAGCCAAGATTGTGCCATTGCACTCCAGCCTGGGCAACAAGAGCAAACCTCTATCTCAAAAAATAATAATAATAATAATAGTTTTTTTCGTTTGTGTAGGGCTTTACAGCCACACTTTCAGAAACACTCCATCACTGAGTCCTCAGCCTGAGAGGCAGATGTAATTTTGTCCATTTCTCAGATTTGGAAGTAAGCTCAAGGAGGTTGAGCACAAGCATGAGAGTCAGAGAAACAGGAAGTCCAGGAGAGGGCGGGTCCTGAGCCATCACTCTGTTGGCCTGTGGAGGGCCTGTGGTCCCTATTAGCCAGGCTGGGTGAGGGAGGACAGCAGGGAGGACTTGGGGCCTGCTCCTTGCTGGGGTGGAGTGGGTGGGGGGAACGTTACCATGTTTGCTGCTAGTTAGGTATTTTTAAATCTCTATTTTCTGCTTAAGGAAACTGAAGCTCATTGGTGCCCAAGTCATACAATTAATACAAACTTAGCCAGGTCCCTTGACTCAAGTTAAAAAGGTTTCACCCTTAAGTTTCAAAACGCTTTATGGTTTATAGAATTTTTAAAAAGAGAATGATGAGCAGAGCACAATTGTTAGTCCCACATTGCACAGTTCTCTGCAAAGACGGTCGGCATATTCTGATGGAGAAGAAAACACAAGCTTTGAAAGTCCTTTGCTAATTCTATCATCCCTTGAAAATGTCTTGTTATTTCTCTCACGTTATTTGCTTACTTTTACTGTGAAAATGAAAAAGGACTCTTTTGTTCTTTCCAGCGTCTTTATTCAGGGGCTCTAAAGTGCCTGCCACATGTAGGAGCTCAGTAAATCCTAACTCACTGAATGAAGGCCTTGCCATGCTCCTCCTAAAGGCAGGGCTGTCCCGGCCTGGCTGCTGACAAGTCCTCTCCACGCATGGTAGTGGGAGCATCTTCCTCTCTGTGCTCCACATTGCCCCTCGAAGCCCTGCTCTGGCTTTCCCGCCTCTCTCCTTTTTCTCTGTCAGTGAGTCATCTGGGTGCCCCTCTACGGACAATAGTCTCACTGCAGACAGGAGGCTGGGCAGATGCATGGCGGGAGGGGCTCCCACAGCGCTTATCCTGCCCTGGGTGGTTAAGGAAGAAACCGATGACTCGGCGTTGGTCCACAGGGACCATGACGCCTGCCCCACTGGGAATGAAGGGCTTGCCTCTGCAGCTGCGGTCCCTGGGACCAGCCTGAAGGCAGGGCCTGCTTCCTGGGCATCAGAGTCTTACGATTGGATCTTCCAAGGCTGGAAGGGTAACTAGACTAGCCAAAGAGAGTGGCTCTTCTCTGCCCTGCTCTGCCTATGCTCTTCCTGGCAGGGCCTCAGGAAGAGACAGGCTAGGGCTGCAGGCCCCGCGGCTCCATCTTGGCCTCTGGGGTCACTGGCCCAGCCTGTCCTGGGGTCTGATTATTCCACTGTGTTTGCAGCATGTGATGGTGTAGGGCCACCCCACAGGCTACTGGCCAATTCCTGATAACTCAACAGGAGCTGAATCTCAAGACAGGTGGACAAGCTGCTAAACACAGTCAGAGGGAATAAGAAGGCAGAGGCCCCTGGAGAAGCAGCCTCCCTGATCCCAGGGATGCACCAAAGCTGTCTGCATGTCTATAGCCGCAACTGCCTTGCCCAGTGGAGACTGCTCTTGTTAGGAAGCATAAAGAGACATATTGTGGCATCAGAGAGACCTAGGTTCGAATCCCTCCTCTGTTGCTTCCTGGCTGTGTGCCCTTGCACCTCTCTAAGCCAGTTCCTCACTTGGCAAAGTAGGGGTGCTAATATTTACCTCGGAGGGCTGATGTGAGGGGCACAGTGTTCCCCACATAGCCCTCATAGGGGAGAGGTTTTGGTGTAAAGGATTGTGATGGCATGCCTGCCAGAGGCCTGAATGTGGGCACGGGGGCTCCTTTGTTAAGGCGCCCCCCTCAGGCACTTGAGGTCTTGGGCAAGTAGGTTTTGTAAGGGCATTGTACATACAAACATTTGCATCACCCCAAATCAAAATGTTATCATCATTCTGGCACCCAAGTTTGTGTGACTCTGTAATGGTTTACAGAGTCAGTGGGGACAATCTGCTCACCAGGCCACCATCCTGGAACCAGAGCCTGGCATAAGGCCTCAGAGGGACTCCATAGGTGTGAGGCCTGGAGCTCCATGGGGCATCTGGTCAGCCTTCTCACTTGAGCTTGAGGGGTAGGTGGAGAACTGGAGAGTGCCCTGAAGGGACACTGAAGGGGAGAAATGGGAAAGGGACTTAGAAAATTGTGGGGAAGACCCTCTGAAGTCTGGAACCCTCAGACTCATGGGCTGGGACAGGAACCTGCTTACCTAGGTCTAAGAGCAATCATGCCTTGTGTGAGGCCCAGGCTGAATCTTTGCATGACTGCTGCTTAATCAAAGCTTGGGGTTAAAGTGCAAGAAGGGATTTGAGATTATTAGGATGGAAAGGAAGTTTAGGGATTACTAAATTCAGCTTTTTAGGAGATAAAGACAAAAGGAAAGAAGAGAAGCAGCTTTTCCCCTTATCATCCTGCTCATCATGAAGTAAAGAAAAGAGAAACAGCTTTCTCCGATACCAGCCTGCTCATCACGAAGTAAAGACCAGCCTGCTCATCATGAAGTAGAAGTCATGAGGTGGCATCTGTGCCTGCAGCACTGTCTTACAGGAGTGTGTAGAGCTGGGTGGGTGTCTGTGATGAATAATTTTATGTGTCAACTTGACTGGGCCACAGGGTGCCCAGATATTTGTCAAACATTATTCTGGGTGTGTCTGTGGGGGGTGTTTCTGAATGAGATTAACCTTTAAATCAGTAGAATAAGTAAAGCAGACAGCCCTCCCTAACATGTGTGGGCCCCGTCCAATCAGTTGAAGGCCTGCATAGAACAAAAAGGCTGATTCCCCACCCCAAGCAAGGGGCCATTCCTTCTTACTGACTGCCTTTGAGCTGGGACTTTGTTTTCTTCTTGCCTTCAGACTTGAAATAAAACATCAGCTCTTCCTGGGGCTTGAGTCTGCTGGTCTTCCTACCGGAACGGCACCATGGTGCTCCTGAATCTCTAGATTGCTGACTCACCCTGGGGACGTGCAAGTTTTCAGCCTTCATAATTGTGTGAGCCAGGTCCCTATAAGAAATCTCTCTCTCTCTCTCTCTCTCTGTGTATATGTACACATATACACACATGCACACACACACTCACACACCCTATTGGTTCTGTTTCTCTGGAGAACCCTGACAGATGCAGCCAGGACTGCGTGTTGGGAGTTGTGTGTTGGGAGTTGTGTGTTGTGGAGTTGTGTGTTGTGGAGCTGTGCAGTGGCCTGTGGCCCAGGGGCGTTGTTCTGGTGTTGACACATCTTTGAATGGCCATGTATTGGGTGCTGGGACTGAGTACAGCACAAGCCCAGCACAAGGGACAGAGTGGGGGCTGCTTTGCCTGTCCTTTGGGGAATCCCAATTCTACTCCCTAGTTCTGGGAGTTGGGCAGACTGAACAGGCTCCTCTCCTAAGGGGGCAGTCCTTAGGCCAGCTGCCACAGCCATCCTCCCTGGGTAAGCCTTGGGTCTCGGCATGCCTTGGAAGCCTGCTCTTCCTCCCGAGCAGCCCCACAGGCTACTGGCCAATTCCTGATAACTCAACAGGAGCTGAACCTCAAGACAGGTGGACAAGTGCATTTTGCTGGAGCAGTTCTCTGGGGCCCACACTTCCCATGCTCAGGATCCCCAGTCTTTGTGTAACTCCGTGAAGATGAGCCAGGTGAAACTGTAAAGGGATGTTTCTGGTTGTCCACTGTCCAGGGAAGGGGCTGAGGAGCAAGGGGTCAGGCAGATGCTGCCTTCCCAGGCTGTGAGGAGATCCTGAAGCATCTGTGGAAGGATGTCTCTGCCCAGAGGTTTGCTGCCTGGACCCTCTGAAAGACAGGCCTCTCAAACTCCTTCCACCCTTCCCTAATTCCAGCACATCCTCTTAGTTAGTGGAAAGGGCACTGGGCTAGCATGCAGGAGATTCTACAGTATTGACTATGTCACTGCTTTTGGATGACCTTAGGTAAGTTGCTCTCCCCCGGTTTGTTCACCTGTAACGTGGGAATAATAATCAAATCAAATAATATTTAAATCTACTTTACTAGTTATTCTAAGATGCAGTGAGATAATGTAGGTGAAAGTGTTTTGGAAAATTTATGCAGTGCTGCACAAGTACAAGGTATTATTATTATTGTAATTAAGTAAATCTGAGCTCTTCCTCTTTGCTCACAGCATCCCTTGTTTTTTTCACAGGCTTCCTCTTAGGAAGACCAAAACCAGTGCTTTTTCATCTTTAATGTGCAAATCAATCACTTGGGATCTTATTAAACTGCAGATTCTGATTCAGTAGGTCAGAGTAGGCCTGGATTCTGCAATTTTATGCTCCCAGGTGATACCAATATTTCTGGTTTGGGGACCTGAACTATCTCTCCATAGGAAAAGAGCCCTAAATCTTTGTATAACATATTGAAAAGAAACCATTTAGAAAATACAGTGGAAGTATTAAAATAGCTTCAAGTCAAAGATGGCTATTGGGCTTATTAAAATAGCTTGTAGTCAAAGATGGTTATTGATCACAAAAGATACATTTTGGTCTGTGGAAAAATGAAGTGAGAGAAGGGAGAAAGAGGAAGGAATGAAGGGAGGAAGGAAGGCAGAAGGAAGAGAGAGAGAAGAGGGGAGAAAGAGAAAGAGAGGGAGCGAAGGAGAGAGAGAAGAGAGAAGAGAGGACAGACCCAAGAAACCCTGGACGGATCACTTCCTGGACTTCTCTGTGGAACAGCCACCATTGGTCTTACTAAGGGAGTCTGTGCTGCCCATTCTTGAGCCTACACTGTTGAGGATTCTTTCAATTTCTCCTGGGATGTTCTGCTTTTCCTCATTCTCAGTCTCCCTGTGGTAGAAGTAGTTGAAGTTGGAGACAATGACAGGCACAGGGAGGGCAATGGTGAGGACCCCGGCAATGGCACACAGAGTGCCCACAATCTTCCCCCCTGGGGTGGTCGGGCACATGTCCCCATAGCCTACAGTTGTCATGGTGACCACTGCCCACCAGAAACCATCAGGAATGCTGGAGAAATGGGACTCTGGCTCATCCACCTCAGCAAAGTAGACTGCGCTGGAGAAGAGGATGACTCCAATGAAGAGGAAGAAGATGAGCAACCCCAACTCCCTCATGGACGCCTTCAGCGTTTGTCCGAGGATCTGCAGCCCCTTGGAGTGGCGGGAGAGCTTGAAGATGCGGAAGACCCTCACGAGGCGGATGATCCTCAGGATGGCCAGGGACATGTTCTGTTGTGCACTTGGCTCTGTCTCCTGGACTAGCTCTGTGATGAGAGTTGCAAAGTAGGGGATGATGGAGATGATGTCAATGATGTTCATGATGTTCCTGAAGAAGTCAGTCTTGCTGGGGCAGACCACGAACCGGAGCACCAGCTCAAAGGCGAACCAGACGATGCAGGTAGACTCCACCATGAAAAAAGGGTCAGTGAACATTGTCTGGGAGAGGACTGTCTTGCTCATGTTGAGGCTGGGATCTCTGACCACCTTCAGGTCCCTCTCCTCCCGGAACTCTGGCAGTGTCTCCAGGCAGAAGATGGTGATGGAGATGACCACCACCAACACGGAGACCACGGCCACACCACGGGCAGCGCTGGAGCTCTCAGGGTACTCGAAGAGGAGCCAGAACTGACGGTGGATGTCATTGGTGGGTAGCAGTGTTTCAGGGTCTTTGATGAAGCCTTCATCCTCCCGGAACTGGTCCATGGCCTCACTACCCAGCTCGTAAAAGGAGATTTCATCAGCAAAGATGTCAATAGGAACATTGGCTGGGCGCCGAATTTTCCCACCAGATTGGTAATAATATAGGATTCCATCAAAACTGGGCCGGTTCCGATCAAAGAAATACTCATTTCTCATGGAGTCAAAGAACTGCATCCTCTTCTCCCGGTCTCCCAGGAGAGTCTCTGGGAACTGACTGAGGGTTCTGAGCTGGGTCTCAAACCTCAGCCCAGCAATGTTGATGATCACCCGCTGGTTTCCTTCATTCAGGGCCACTGGCTCAGGCCCTGGGGGGTCAGAATAGTCTCCTGGAAGCTTGGAGAAGGCCGTCTCATGGTTGGTGCTGTCGCTGATGAGGATCCTCCAGTTGGAGAAGGAGCTGCCACCAGGCCGGCCTTTTGGGCTGGTTGATTCGAAATCTGTGGCATAGCCTGGTTCTTCTTGGATTTCATCTGAGTTATCAAAATTGACCAGAGCAACCTCCATTTCTTTCCAGCCACACACATCCATTCCAGGGGAGCCAGGGAAGCAGCATGAAGATCCTCAGCCTTTGTTACCTGCTGTAAGCTATGGAGAAGAAGAGGTCATTATACAGGAGCCAGGGTGGAATATGACTGGCCCATGATTATCAAGGTAAGGTATACTAATGGGTTAATCAATGACTTATTTCTAGCTTGGGAAGGAACATCATGGTTATTTTGGCAACATGCTTCTCTTGAAATCATGTTGTACCCCGGAGTTTGCATAAACTAACAACTAGGAGAAATTGCAAAAAAGAATCCTGGCAGAGAGGGGGAGATTCTCCCCAGCAAAAAATGGTCTCCATTAGTGATGGCAAAGGGGCCATACTGAAAGGGAAGTTAACATTCCTTAATAATAAAAAGTATGATCTTGTATTTGCACGAAGCCTTTCTGTCTACCTAAACACGTCTCCATGTCCAATCTAATTTGTAACGCCTCCCTTTCTTTCACACCAACAGCCAGTCCCTCACACATCCTTTTGGTCATGGCTTAAAACTATATCTAGAATTCGACCATTTTGCATCACTTCCACTCCTGCCTCTGGACCAAGTGGTGAAGGTGAACCAGATCTATGAACCCAATGGGGAGTCTTTCTGGAAAGAAAAACAAGAGGCTGGATTGGCCAATCCATAGGGTCCTCTAAATAACCCCTCACCTGGAAATAACTCCTAGGGTTGTTTTGAAGGTACCTCAAATGAGATAACACGTGTAGAATGCTTGGTGGAATGAAAGATCACTATATTTTAGCTATTATTGTTTTTGTCAACTTTCCCACATAACAAGCACTTTAGAAACTACCAGCAATTGGAATTTTTTTGGCCTGAGTCCAAGGTGTCCATAGGGAGTAATTTCATTTTGAGAAATCATTTTAGGTGGGAAGAAGGTAAATAACTGTGTATGTCTGCATGTGTGTCTGTGTGTGTGTGTGTGTGTGTGTGAGTATGTGCACGTGTGTGCACGCTGCAGGTGGGGTTAGTAAATCACGTCCAGTGGGCTTGGACATCTAGACACAGAGACTAACATTTCTTTCCTGAGGTTCATTCTAGCTTCAGTTTCAGTTTGAACACACTGAAGCCAGGCAGGCTGGGGGTGGGAGTGGGAGAGAAATAAGGGGCTTAGCCTTAGGCAAAATCTATAGTGGTCACAGCCTTGGAGAAGTTTCCTTTACAGGCGATGAGGCTATCCTGCAATGTAGTGCTGTAGTCTTTTCCAAGTGATTCCACATTCACTTATCTCACTAGATGACAATAATCATGGGAGGTTAGATGTTATCTCTGTTTTGCAGATGGGGAAACCAGGTCACAGGGACCAAATGACTTCCCAACGTCACATAACTCGTACTACGGAGTCGTGACCTAAACTTGGCCACGGCCTTCTGGCCCAGGGTCTTTCCAACTAGACCATGGAGTCCCTGTATGGGAGCCAGGCCTTGTGGGGAGCTGCAGGCCACGGCCACAGAATTGTCATAGGACCAGAACTCTTCCCAACCCATGACCCCTTTTTCAGTTCAGGTGCCTCGTGTTGGGTGGTGAGCTCAAGTCTGGTTGGTCAGCACTGGTAGAGTACACATTCTGTCTCTCAGGAGTAAGTGGCCACTGCAAGCTGCCGAATTTCAGGGAGCTGCTGCTTCCTCAGCTGTGGAATGAGGAAGGATGTACCCACTGCTGAGCATGCCACGTGCCAGCCTGCTGTGCAAGTCTCCGTGAGCAGTAGGGTGGCTGGGAGGCAGGATGGAATCTGAGAATAGAATTAGTCCACCGGAGCGCGAATCTTGGCTCCGAATATGGTAAGCCCTGGAGAAATGTAGCTATCCCTTCACAGCAATTCACATGATGATTTGGGGGCCTTGTCCTGGACTGCTCGGCAGCTGGAAGGCTGTGGATGGGGGACTCCAGCTCTGCGTTCATCTTGTGGCTTCAGAGCACCATTTTCTCCTTTGGGGTCTTGGCTCGCAGGTGGTGCTCCCCGCTGACCATCTTCCTGGTGTGAATCGGTCCCGCTTTCTGAGAGGGATGGTACCATCAGTGAGCTTTGGGCAAGTGTGGAAACCTTCCTTGTGGCTAGACTGACCCTTATCAGGAACTTCTCTGGAGGCCAGTGACAGAAAGCATGTGGGGATTAGGGAGAGCTTCTTTGGTCAAATAATTAATTTCCTCTTCTGGGAGTGGGGCCATTTTCCTTCTCCACACCTCCTTGGTTCCTCTTTGTCACTTCCACCCCCAGCTCAAGTGACAGATAGGAGGGTGTCTGATGAGGGTCTGACGGTGAGGAGGGGGCAGAGAGTGCCAAGGTCAAACAGCATATTCCGGGATCTACAGAAGTGTGCTGCGTAGATGGCTCCAGCTGCCCCATTAGTAGTAAATGTTGATTATTAAAACAAAGGGAAAAGAGAACCATTTTGAGGACAAGGACCGGGTGTGAGGCTCTGCCCCACCACTTAGGAGTGTATGTTTTAAAGCAAATCATTGGGTTTTATGACTCAGCTTTCTAATCTATAAAATGGGTAGAAATAATAGTAATTCCCATCTCAAAGATTATACTAGAAACTAAATAAGGTAATAACAGTGAAAGCACTTTGTGAATTGTAATTGTAAATTGTAAAATTACAAAAATCACCCTTTACACTTTCCTCCCCTCTGCTCCACACGTAAAGCCAATGTAACATGCTGGTAGAAAGCATGTTTCACGTGGAGAACTGCAGGAGGAATTCTCAGCTCATTATTCTCCCCTTTTGCTCAGCCCCATCCTGACTCCATGCCTTTGTTCTTGTTTTGCTCCTCCTTCTCATAGTTTTCTCCTCCCCCACCCTCCCCCCACCATCTATTCCTCTCTTCCCATCTGGAGACTGTTCAGATCCTACCGTGTCCCAGGAGCCTGCCCTGGCCAGTGTCTGTGAGAACCTCTGCCTCCCTGTGCACCTAGCCTGCCTGTGTAGATGCTCGCTTTTGTCCTCAGCTTGGAGCGCCAGCTTCCATGGGGTCAGCCTTTACTCTTCAGCAATCTTGCAAGTGTTCAGGGTGCATAACTGTGTTTTGCAGAGCTTTTCCTATCTACCTGCTTGGTCTTGGAGGACAGGATTCCCCTCTGAAACCAGCCGCATCGCCCCAGTGTCCAGCTCAAAGTTGCAGATAGGAGGGTGGCAGATGAGGGTCAGGGTGGTGTTGTAGGTAGTGGGGCTGTGCCAGTTTCAAACAGTGTATCCTGTGGATGTAGAGTGATTATTTGTTAAGCACTTGCTTATTAAGTAGGTGAATGAATGAATGGATGAAGAATTGTAAGCCCATGAAGGCAGGGACCATGTCTGTTTTATGCACCACTGGGCTAGCCCACCTATGCACGCAACTCATCTCTGGTGAGTGACTGAATGAATGAGTGATGAATGAATGATGGGTGGGGTTGGTGCATGGGCTCAGGGCCAGGACACCTGCGTTGCCTCTACAGTTCTGTGATTACTGACTGCTTGCATTACCTCATCCAGACTCCATTTTTTTTCATCTGTAATAAGAAAATACGCAGAGTCACAGAGCTAGATAAAAAGGATACATATATAGAATAATTCCATTTATATGAAATTCTAGAAAATGCAAACTAATCTAGAATGGCAGGAAGCAGATCCGCAGTAGCCTGGGGATGAGGATGGGGAGGATGAGGGCAGAGTTACAAAGGGGGTCAAGATTGTAGGGGTGAAGTTTACGCCTCTTATCTTGATTTTGTAATGGTTTCACAAGTCTATACACTTGTCAAAACTTATCAAGTAGCACACTTTGAGTGTGCATCACTGTATTTCAACAAATCTGTAAAAAAAAAAAAAAGGCAATCAAACAAACAAAAGAAATAAAAGTGCATGGTTTGTCCATGATTCCTCAAGATTTTGGTAAGGACCGAAGGAGGGAGGATGCCCTGTAAATTGCACGGGTCATGTGGAAAGGGGGTTCCTCTTGCACCGTGCTCCCTGCGGTGCCCAGCACCATGTCTGCTCATGTTGCCAGAGCTCAGCAGACAGTTTAGTGAATGCACCCTGGAGCCCAGGACCAATCGTGGTGCTCGGAGACCACCCGGCAGTGCTGTATCCCTGAAGATCAGCTTGTGAGTACTTTACCCTCTCTCAGAAGTGTGCAGAATGTCAAGGAAGCCCTTGGCCATGGCAGTCTGACTCCTTTCAGCTTTGTGCTTGGCATTTTGTCTGTTTAGTCTTGGGAGAGAAGCCTCTATTTGTACTGGAAAATATCTGCTTCTCTGGAAGGGTTTTACTCTTTCAATGGGCTTTTGTACTATAATTACTACTTTGTAGGAGTCAAGATCAGTTCTGCCCCTTGGACTCACAGTCTGGGCTGCCCCCACTGCCCTACACTCTGGAAGGAGACGGATGCCTTGGGTGGGGCGAGTCACCTTGGTGAAGCTGGAACTGCAGGGCTGGCTCCCATTGCAACAGGCAGGGGCCTGGAGTCTGCTCTGCAGGACTTCCTTTGAGTCTTAGATCTTTTCATCTGCCCAGTGATCCAGGGCCTCTATGGAATTGCCATTACTTGAGGCTGAGCTCTCACCCATAGCTGACGTAATCACCACTTTCAGGAGTCTTCCATGACATCCGATTCTACATGAGTCTCTGTGCTTGCCTGGCGCAGTGCTGAGACAGGCACTGGGCTGAAACAGATCTCTTTTCCCTGCTGAACATACTTGTACTTTCCTCCCTCCAGCCCACCACGTGGGCCAGTCCTGCCACCTGCATACTCTACTTCTAACCTCACCTGAAGGTGAAGCTTTCTCTAAGGACTCCAGGTGAAGGCACTCTTGCCCTTCTGAGCACTTCCTGGAAGATGCATACATTTCCCTTTGGGCATTTTATTTGATTCATGTTTTATCTCCTAGAACTTTGTGGTCTTTGGGTCCCTCAGCATCTGGCACGTGGGAACAGGCTGGCCCCCTCACTATCCTGAGGCCCCCTACGCTTTCCCATCTTCTGACCTCTGCTCATTGCTCTTTCCCGACAGCCTGACCAACTTGGGTTTGAATTCCATCTTTTTACCCACTAGACATGTGACCTTAGGCACATCAGCTCCTCTGTGAACTCTGCTTTCTTCCCTTCTAACTGGGTCTAATCATACCTTTCTTTTTGATTCTTGAGGGAAAGAATGAGAAAGTGTATAGCACTGTGCCTGGCATGCAGTAGGCATCCCATAGATGGGAACTAATCTTTTTTCTTTTCTTTTTTTTTTTTTGAGACAGGGTCTTGCTCTGTCACCAGGCTGGAGTGCAGTGGCATAATCTCGGCTCACTGCAACCTCTGCTTCCTGGGTTCAAGTGATTCTCCTGCCTCAGCCTCCTGAGTAGCTGGGACTACAGGTGCGCACAACCATGCCCAGCTAATTTTTGTATTTTTAGTAGAGACGGGGTTTCATCATGTTAGCCAGGATGGTCTCGATCTCTTGGCCTTGTGATCTGCCTGCCTCGGCTTCCCAAAGTGCTGGGATTACAGGTGTGAGCCACCATGCCCAGCCGCTGATCTTTCTTGGGAAGCTTTCCCTGCCCACATGACATAGACCTCAGCCGTCCCAACTGCCCCTCCTGTGCCATGTAGTTCTTCATGTTGGAAGCCAGACTGAGGATGAGACTTTGTGGTTCAGGTAACCTCTTCCCTGACTGGACCAGGCACTTCCTGCAGGCAGGGCATGGGGAAGGCTCAGCCCCGTGCTTCTTCCAGAACAGAGCTGCAGACCTCTGTGGCTAATGGCACAGATGTATAGCACTGTGGGCCTGGCTTTTCAAGGTCACGGAGCTATACTGAGCAGGCAGTGTCCAGAACCCATCCCATGGCCTTTCCCCATGGGTCATGTTCGTTGCCTAGCAACTCCGACACCTCCTACACATTCAGGTGAGGCAGCAGCTGTTCCATAGAGAATGGTTGAAAGAAGTCATCATGCCAAGATAACTGTGTGTACTGCATCTCAGGGCCACAAAGGCCCTGGGAACAGGGAACTCAGATGCCGCAGGGCTGGCAGCAGGATGAGGAGTGGGCAGGTGGCCTGGCTCTCCTGTCCTTGAGTGAATGAGAGGACTGAAGGAAGTCGTGGTGACACAAACCATGGCACCGCTTATGACCGGACAGGAGAGGGCGCTGCTGTTCTACTGGAAGCAACCCCTGGGCCACTCCGCGGACCCTTTACTTCCCTCTTTGCTGCCGATTTTCTTTCACCTTAGGGTTGGCCAGGCCTCAGGTCTTGCCGATTCTCCCCAGTGAGTGACTCTCAAACCTGCCCCTTTCTGGTGTCTGCCCCGCTTAGGGCCAAGCCCAATCTCTTCAGCTCATGCTGAACCACAGCCCAAGCTGGAAGAGTGTCGATTCTGTTCCTCACTGTCTGGATTATGCTACCTCACTCTCCAGCGGCCTCAGTTTGCCCAACCAGGGAATGGTAAGATGGGGTCTTAGGCATGACTCGCTGGCCCTGCCGCTCACTGTAGCCCCTCTGGTCCCTTGTGGAGGGGTAACCACAAGTGCCCAGCTCCCCCAGCCTTTCTGAGTGGAAAGCAGGGGTGATGATGTCAGCCTTAGGAACATCGAAGGGAGAGCAGCACCCATTAGGAGACCTGAATTCAGCGAGGACGTCAGCAGGCTGGGCGTGAGGGCCGCCCCCATCTGGCCTGAGGCAGGCTCTCCATCCTGGTCAAGAGCGCAGGCTCTGGGGGCAGACAGGAGGGCCAGCTCCTGATCCTGGGTTGGCCTCTTACTGTCTGTGTGATGGAGAACAAATTACTCATGCTCCCTTCACTTAGGGTGCCTCATCTTTACGTGGCCTTGCTAGCACCTCCCTGGAGAGGGTGTGGGGAGAGAGTGATGTCACATAGAAAGCTCGCAGCACTCAGTAGGCACTCAGCAAATGTTGGCAGCTGCTCTGAGGGGGGCACGGTCAGGGACCATGGGGTGGGGATGGCCATTTCTCCTTTCCCTGTCCTGCTACTGGTAAAATGGGCAAGTTTCACCCATACTAGTATGGCAGCCAGGCCCTTTCAGAGGCTGTCCCTGCTGATGCCAAACCTGCTGGGGCAGGCATGAGGGCCAGTAAGGTGAAGTCCTCAGGGACCGATGTCCCTGGGCCATCGGAGGCTGGGTAGGACTTGTACGGCCCATGCTCTAAGTGCCTGTGTCTGTGGTGAAGCTGACTCCTCCTGTCCTGCCTTGAGGGGTGAGGTGGTCACGTGGTTACCTACACTCCTGCTGACCCCACCATTCCACACAGGATGTGAGCCTCACGATGTGCCCTAAGGAAGGCGGAGATTATTACCCCCATTTAGCAAAAAAAGCAACTGAGGTCCTGAAAGCTGCACGATTGGCCCACGGTCCCTCGGTCACTACGTTATGAAGCTGTGACTCAAACCCAAGTTTCCATCACAGTTCCACAACAGCAGATCCGCTACCACGTGTGGACTACCGTTATTCAGCCAGGGGCAGTGCCTACACACATACACAGAGAAACAGACATACACATGCAGCATAGACATACAGTCACACAAAGAGCCACAACAGAACACTCAAGCCACACCAACACGGCTACGAGTGTAATCTCACACAGCCACAGACACATCCATGCTGCATATAAAACTACCAAGACACCTGAAGGCATGCATAGATAGACAGGTACTCGTGTAAATATGCAAGCACACGTGAGAGGATTCCCATGCACAAATTTGCACTCCCCAAAACCACCCTCGCTGCACAGATGTTCCTGTTCAGGTGTGTCCTAACACCCCTTCTCCCATCTAGTCTCTCTGCCTCTCAGAACAGGAGGATGAATGTTCTGTTACTTGGAGCAATTGAAAGAAGACGAGGAGGGCTGGAGGGGGCTCAGAAAGCTGGTCAGGTGACTCTCTTCCTTGTTAGAGTGGTGATGGGCACAGCGTGGGCAGTCTGTCTCTCTCTCTGTGGGCACTGCTCAAGGACAAAGCTGTCTTCCTAAAGGGATGGGATGATGCAGGTGAGAGTTCTTGCATTTAAAACTTGAGCAGCAGCAGGGATACTGAAAAGAATGATCACAGAATAATTCATTCCCGCAGGAATCTGAGAACTTACAATTTAACTGCTCTGAACCGTGGAGACGGGAGCAGCTGCCTCCCAATATTGGGTGAAATGCTTTTGCCCTGGAAGCCAGCTGGGAGGCAGGACTCCTGCGATCTTTTTCCTGGACCTCTTGATTGTGTGCACCATCAAGTCCCCATATTGTCTTCTTGTTTGCTCTGGAGAGAAGGGAGCATCTGCCTCTGATGGTAATAGGGGCAGTTTCTGGATACTGGGAGAGATGGCAAAGAAGTAATGGATCTGGGAACCTGAGGAACTTCCTGCAGGTCCCGCCTATGCTTGGCGGTAGCTGGGGGGCTCGTTCCATCAGTAGCTGCACCTTCAGCAACGCAGCTGCTATCTATCTATCATGAAATACCCATGTATTTCATTGTATTTGTGTATTTCATGGTAAATACCCATAATAGAGTTTATCATGGCTATTTACCCTTTGGATTTTGGGAAGTGAAAAGCTCATTGCAGTTTTGGGCTGGCCCTCCACAGAGGTCTGGGTGTAAGCCTTACTAAGCAGGTCCTTGGGGACATGTGGAGCCAGGAGGGACATTGCAGAGAGTGGGGCTGAGCTGAACACTCTCCATACACTTATCATGCTCTGTTCTTGACCAGGTCCCGGTTTCAGCCTTTCACCCTGTATCCAGCTGCCACTCCCCGAGGGGGCTTAGACAGAGCCCCACCAAGCTTCCTTCTTGACCAGCTCAGTTGAGCTGTGCGGTATGGGGTGGGGAAAGGCAGATTAGCAGTAGTGTGATGGGGTTTTTGTTCCTGCAAAACCTTTCCTTCCCATTTCCCAAAATATGAATTTGTTTCTAGCCATTCCAAGGAATAGAAGAAGGAATGATTTTAGATGAAATTGTAGACTAGGGGACATTTCTATTTAACCCTCCATGCTTGCCACCTTGCCCTCGGCCACCAATTTTCAGGAAGCCAGTTTATCAGCTGGAGAGCATAGATGTGGAGTCTGTGGACCTGAGTTCAGGTTTGCCTCTGCTTCTCGCAGGCTGTGTAACTTCAGGGGAATCATGTTAGCTTGCTAAATCTTAGTTCCTTTATCTTTAAAACAGGCATAGAAACATCTGTCCTGCCAACCCTCCCCTGATACCCTGTATGGAAGGTTCTTAACAACATCTGTGTTGAATGAATGGGTCTGAAGCCCATGTGAGATAATTGATGTCAGAATGCTCAAGAAGACAAAGGGGATAGAGTCACCGTCCCTGAGCCAGATTTGCCCACCTGATGAGGAGCCTTTCTGAACTAAAGTGCTTCTCTGATTTTCTCAGTAACATGCTGCAATTCACCATTGATAAATTTACCTAAACTTGCCACATCCCTTCCCCACATCCTCCCTTCATCCTCCCAGGAGGCAGTTTATTTAGCACTGTGCTTACAAACATTGACTTTGGAGCCAGCAGGCTTTGCAATCTCAGCTCTGTAGCCAACTAGTCCTGTGGCCCTGTGCAAGACAGTTAATCTCTGTGCCTCAGTTTCTTCATCTGTAAAATGAGAATACCTATATCATAGGGCTGTCGAGATAATTAAAGGGGTGAATGTAAAACACAACAGCACCAGACACATAGCAAGCATGATGTGAAAGCTGATTACAGTGCGTGTAGGAGCCCAGGCCTGGCTGCCCTGGGGAACAGCTGCCTTGCTTGGCCAGGCTGTGAGAGCATAACTGGAGCCTTCCTTTGGCGCCCCTGTGATTGTCTGAGCTCACAGTGTCCTCTCCTGCCCCCAGGGTGTGCCCTGATCTGGTTCTCTACTCAGGTAAAGGCCTCCTTCTCCCAGACCTTCACACCCATCCATTTCCAAAGCCTGTGGGATCTGCCTCCATGAGGTCCCATCTCTGTCCCACCTCTCTCCTTTCTCTGTCCCATTGCCAGCCATTGTTCAGATGTCACTCTTGCCTGGATTGCTGCTGTGGCCACCTCAGTTCTTTTTGTTCTCTTGATGTGGCTACTAGGGTGCCCCACCAAACAGCCTGGGTGGATCCAGCCACCCCTGCACAAGGCCTCCAGTAAATCCCCCACAACCAGGCTGGTACACTTCCTGAGTGTGCCTTGTCTCCCATGTTGTGGTGGGATCCTGGCCTCAGCTACTCTCTGCAGCCAACTCTAGTGTCTGTGGACACATGTAGCATCTACCAGGGAGCTGGAGGGGGACGTGCACTTGGCCCCTGCTCCACCTGGCAGTCCCCCACCATGCCTTCTTCCTTGCCCTTCTGTCCCTGAACAGGCAACCCAGGGCCAGACAAGCAAGCCTGCTGGCTAAGTGTTGACACTGAATAACAAAATGCCAAAGGCCAACCTCTCCTTTTTGTGAGCACCCCAATCCTGAGTTATTTTCTTGAGGTTACTCTCTTAAGAACTACACTAGAGCTACATTCCAGGATTAATTTGTATTACCTTGGGCATGCTACTTAGCCTCTTCTTGTCTCAATTCCTCATCCGTAAAGTAAGGGAAATAATAGTGTGTACAGGAGATTTGGGGGGAGGATTCATATCCTCGTATCACTCTAGTGCCTAATATGTCGCCTTGCACATAGAAGAATCTCTGAAAATATTTGTTAAATGATTCATTGATTGGTGCACAAAGGCATGAGCTACAGAACAAAGCACCCGTGGTGGAACTGCAGGCATCTACCTGTGGTGGGTGGGGTGGGCAGTGAGGCTGCCTATGTGCCTGACAAAATACCGCGGAGGCCGTTATCTATTCTCCTGCTGTGGCTTCTAGGCCTGTTCTTCCATTGACTCTCATGTGGGGCTTTGAGCAGAGGACTGATAGTGGGGCTCTGGGGCCTCCTTAAACCCCAAGAAGGCTCCAATATTTCTGGAGCAGAAGTGGGCATGGTGCATGGGGGTGTGAGGGCAGCTCTGCTTTCTTGTGGAAAGTCAAGATCCAGACCTGGTGGGGAACAGAAACTGGCATTCTTAGAAGGCTCAGAGCAAAATGAGCTGGGAATGTGGACCATAAGAATAACGTGTCTCCCTGAGAGCATGCTGGGAGATGAGCCGATCTGGCTAGCTGGCACTCGTTGCCGAGCAGGCAGCTGAATTTCCCCGGACTGCTTCAGGAACTCCAGGAGAAAGACATTTTGGAGCCATTAGATATGGTGGTTAAGATGGAGGTGCAGAGACTGAAGTGTAGGGCAAAGGAAAAAAATGTGGCCAAGAACTCACCAGTAGGAGCAATAGAAGAGAAGGTGTGCCTTCTTCGGCCTGAGTGAGGCTTGGGTGCTCGGGCTAGGTCAGCTCTCCATGGGGGATCTGCTGTTGTCGAGGTGAAGAGGAGGATTGGCAGGAAGGAGTCTGCCTAGCTGGTGCCTGGATTCAGAAATCCTATCCTTCTGTGAAACAGGATCTCCCTGGCTGTCTCTGCCTCTGGAGGAAGCTGGAGAGAGGATCTAGTCATGGTCTGTGGGCAGGGTGCATGTGGCAGGGCTCCAGGGCCAAACTGGGCAAAGTGAATCCAGGAAAGTACACCCTCCCACATCAGGGCTTAAGGTGCACAGATGGGATACTGATGCATTCAGAGTTTGAATTAGCTACTGACTCAGGGTGTTTCCTAAAGCCAGTGATAACATCAGGCAACAGAGTGTGGTGGTGGGCTCGTGCAGCCCTATCATTACCCCAGCTCATAGAAAACCTTGCTGTGACTGGCTGATCCAGTCAGGTGTTGCTTTCCTGGTCTCCTCGGTGACTAGCCCCTGCCTGGCACCGAAGAGCTTATGATGGGCCTCCGCCCACCTGCTTCGGGAAGGGTCAGGGTAGGGGATACGAAAGGAGGCTTGGTTCAGTCCCGTGGGACCTGAGGGCTGGAACCTTGGCCTGAGCGAGATGATATACAGAGCTTTCTCCAACTCTAGCCAGACCCCTTCAGGTTGCCTGGGAGGGCTGTAGCCTGAAGGAGAGACAATGTTGGGAAGGGCCCCATCCTCAGGGAGAGGACCCCTCACCCCACCTTACTTCCTTCATAAATCTGTCTAGTCCTATGTCCCAGGTCCATGGGGGTGGAGAGGAATGGCACTGCCCCGGCTGTCTGACCTTACCATCCTGAGGGGGTATATTTGGGTAATAGTATGAAAGAGAGGCAGAGAGGTGGGATAAGACTGTATGTGAGCTAGAAGACCTGGCATTGACTTTATAGCATTTAATTGCTGGTGACCTTGAGCACATTCCTTAATCTCTTTGTGGCAATACAGCACAATGGTTCAGCACATAGGCTCTGGAGGTGATTGTCTGGGTCCAAATCTAGACTCAGCTACTAGCTGTGTGACCTTGGACAAATTACCTAACTTCTCCGAGCCTCTATTTTCTTATCTATAAAATGGGAATGAGAATCATAGTACACCCCTCACAGTGTTGTTGTAAGGTTGAACTGAATTAATACATACAAAACACTTAGAACAATGCTTGGCCTGGTGAAAGCCTCAGTAAACAAGCTGTCATAATTTTGAGTCAATGACCTCTATATGTTCTCTGTCTACTTTCTCAGTCAAGGGACCATTGTTAGATAATGGACTTAAAGTACTTTGTAAACTATAAAGTGCTGAAGAGATTTAGGAATAAATGTTGCTATGAAAAACAGGCAAAATTGTCTTGGGGATCACAGGCTGCACCTTCAGGGACTCCCCATGTGTTAAGAGCTCCCTGCTCCTCAGTGGGTAGCTCTGGGCTCTTCCTCCAGCACTGCTCTATTACCAGGCCCCGTCCCTTCCCCTTATTTCCTTTTTCATTTTTATTTTTTTGCTTTTTTGAGACAGAGTCTCACCCTGTTGCCCAGGCTGGAGTGCAGTGACACGATCTTGGCTCAGTGCCACCTCCTCCTCCCAGGTTCAAGCGATTCTTCTGCCTCAGCCTCCTGAGTAGCTGGGATTGCAGGCACATGCCACCACATCTGGCTAATTTTTGTAGTTTTAGTAGAGATGGGGTTTCACCATGTTGGCCAGGCTGGTCTCAAACTCCTGACCTTGGGTGATCCATCCACTAAAATTTTCTAGGATTGGCTAAAATTTTCTAGGATTTTATATAAGTGGAATCATACAGCATGTATTCTTTTTTTGTCTAGTATCTTTCATTTAGAAGAAATATTTTATGATTCATTAATATTGACCTCCCAATGTGCTGGGATTACAGGTGTGAGCCACTGCACCCAGCCCCTTATTTCTTTTGTAAAACTATTCAGTCCAGCATCCCGGGACCCTGCAGCTGCTGGGTGACGATCAGCTGATCCCATGGAAATTGTGGGTTTGTTCTTAGGAACCTGTAGATGCACAGTGCCTCTGCTGCAGAAGAAGCTCTAATGGCAGGTGTTTTGGGCCATGTTGGGATGAGAAACCTTTTGTTGTTCCTCATGGAGGAAGCTTTTGCTGTTCCCAGCTCATTTTCCTATGTGCAGGGCAGCCTGCTGCTTTGTTCCTTTTGCTGTGGGCCTCTGTCTCAGAGAAGGGGTGTTACCTCAGAAAGCCTGGTGACCACCCCACCAATTCCTTGCGTTGAAGTCTGAGTTCTGGCTCAGGAAATGTTTGTGGCCCACCGTGACTGCTCAGGTCCCGTCGCAGTGCAGCTCTCCAGCCCAGACAATGGGGCAGCACAAATTTTAGCCAATCCTAGAAAATTTTAGTGGATGGATCAATAGCAGATGAGTTCATGAGTACATGGTGCACTGTCTTCCCGTGAGCAATGCTCCCTCAGCCTTTCTCTCTCTCTCTCTTTTTTCCCCTCCTGTGACTCCTGTTTGCTGTTGCTTCCCGCTCAGGGTCATCTGGTTGGCCATGTCCTGTGAGGGGTGGACAAGAGACTAGACCCGAGTAGGTAAGGGAGCTGGAACGCCTGGCACACTATCCGCTGCCCAGAGGCAGAAGGCTGTGCCCAGCGACTGTGCCTGTCTTCCCTGCCCCACGGAGGCCCCTCCCAGCAGGATGTGTATGTGCCGGGAGAGAGAGTTCTGGCACTGATCTAGGTTACCTTCTCTCTCGGGACCGATATTGGGGTTCTCTGAGGAGTGAGCATCTGAAGGGGCTGCCAGCAGGAGAAGGAGGGAGGAAGAGACAGTGGATTGAGATGCACTCTGCTCACAGTTCTGCTTAGGTAGTTAACATGGAGACGACTAGTCATCCTAAAGCTGCGGGTGCTCTTCAAACATCTCAGGGGATGTGACCAAGCCAGGAGGGAAGGTTTCTCTTGGGCCAAATGAGTCAAATAGGACAACATTCATTTTCTTATTAGGTTCAGCAACGTCTATTGTGCCCCTGTGCACCTGGCACTGTGCTGGGTGCTGGGATACAGCGTGGAACCATTGGCATAACTGAGGCTGTGCTCTGGACCTAACTTTGCAATTGTTACTCCTACCTGATTTAGGAGTAGCTTTACTTAGATATAATTGACATACAATAAACTGTACATATTAAAAGTGTACAATTCGATAAGTTTTGACATAAGTATATACCCATGAAGCCATCACAGCAATGAAGACAGTGGACATCCCTGCCACCCTGCAATGCTTTCTCAAATCCCTTTAAAATGCTCGTCTCTTCTCCCTCATTCTAATCCCCAGTTCACTACAGATCTGCTTTCTATAGATTGGCTAAAATTTTCTAGGCTTTTATACAAGTGGAATCATACAGCATGTATTCTTTTTTTGTCTAGTATCTTTCACTCAGAAGAAATATTTTATGATTCATTAATGTCGTTGCATGTATCAATAGTTCATTCCTTTTTAGTGTTGTGTAGTATTCCACTGGATGTATATAACATAAGTTGTTTATCCTTTATTTGCTGATGGACATTTGAGTTGGTTCCAGTTTTTGGCTGTTACAAATAAAGCTTCCCTGAACATTCATGCCTTAGTCGTTTTGTGGGTTTATACTTCATTTCCCTTTGAGCAAATATGTAGGAGTGGAATGACTCCTACCAGTTTGATAAAGTTAAATGTCCATCATCTGCAAAGAATCTCAGATTGGCCCAGTCTTCCAGAATCTCTCCAGGATTCTCTTGGGTTCTTGGGAAGTGTTTCATTGAGGACAAAACAGGTGGACGTGCTCAGGTACCCTAGAGACAAACAAATTGGTGGGGGTGCTTTGTAAATAACCATGGCTAAAAATTGTTTTCCTTTGAGCCAGTGGTATATGGTCCTTTACAAGGTAACTATCAAGGCTTATCAGCTAGTCGTCAGCTTTGGTCTCCAGACTGCCATCCTGAGGCATAGCCGTGGCCAGATAAAAGGACTTGTCCAGCTTCCCGTAAACTAAGGGGTTTGTTTGGGCCTGGGAGAGATGTGAACACCTGGCTCACACCTGGCTGCAGATGCCAGGGCAGCTGAGCTGCCACAGGTGGGCACTGTAGTGTCAGTTCCAGCTGTGAACAAACACAGAGCAAATGCTCCTCACCACTCTAACCCAGGCTCCTGCCAGACTTTGCACATCATTCCACTTGGTGCCTGGGTACCGTTCCTTCTCCCAGCTCTGAGTCCTGGCACAGGAGTGGCTCACCTGGGGTACTCGGGGAATCTCCTTTCCATCTGGGTAGCTGGGCTCAACCTAGCTGGGGCTCAGCTGCTCTTATCTTGGAGGCTCTGAGAAGTAGCTTCCAGAGACCTGAATCCAAGAGGGATGAGGAGTAGGGACCCATGGTTTCTCAGCACCTCCAGTGACTTATTAATTGGTTAAATTTCCAATTAATCAACAACCAGTTTTTGGGCAAAGAAACTGTGCTAGGTGCTTGGGTTATAGGGGGAACAAATGCAGCTGCCTTTGAGGTGCTTGTGGTCCAGGGGGCAGCCCAACAAAAAGGTAATGAATGGCACACTCACTGTGAGATGTGTACTATGACACATGCAGACAAGCTCCTGGGACTGAGGGATGAGGGAGCTAACCGCATCCTGCTGTGTGCAGGAAGATGGCCAAGGTGCTTTTAGAGAGGTCTGTGCCCTCTGACCAAAGACGGCAGGCACTGATGGGGATCACAGCTGAATAATACAGTGCCATAAGGCTGGGTGAGAAGAAGGCTTTCTATGGCTAGAAAACCCCCCTACTTTTCTTGTTTCTTTCCTCTTCCTGATGTTGCTTCTCTTCTCTACTTTTATTGCCCCAGGGACATGCCATTCTTGTCAGAAGAGTTGATTGAGAAGAAAATGCAAATGCATTCGAGCTGTATGTGTGCAAAAGTCATGACAGGGAGAAGGTGCAGGAAGCAGAGCCCAAAACTGGCTACTAAAATTCACTGAACGGCAATATTCATAGCAGCTAACGTTTTCTGAGCGTGTAAAATGTGCCAGGTGCGGGGCCTAGTGCTTTGCCTATATGACCTCATTTAATCTCTCCAACAATAGGATTGGGTATTATGATGATCTCAGTTTTACAGATGGGGAAACTGAGTCACCAGGGAGGTTTGTTTGCTCAAGGTCAGGGAGCTCCTGAGATGGCAGTGCCAAAATGTGAATCTAAACTGTGTTAAAGGTGTGTACCAGGTGCAGGGCAGCAGTGAGTATAGTGGGTGGGGGGCTAACCCTGCCTGAGGGTCAGCGAGTGCCCCAGGATGTGGCATTTAAGCTGTAGGAAAAGTACTCCAGGCTAAGAAAATGGGTGCAGGTGATAAAGCCATTCAAGGAGACGAGGATCTTTTTTTTTTTTTTTTCAAAGTCAAGGTTCCAGGTTTAAAAGAGGAGGATCTTTGAGTGCAATGGCATAAAGTTCAGAGGAGCAATTCTCTAATGACTGGAGTGTGAGGTGCTCAGCAAGAGAGGCCTCTAGGTTAGGCAGCATCTACACAGGCCATAATAGGCTGAAGACTGATCGGGTGGTCTGTTCACGGACTTGGGTGCCTGCTGCTAGCTTCCTCACCTGGCTAAGCCTGAGTCTGGGTGACCAAGGAGGAAGAAGGATCTGAGGTTTGAGATCCAGGGCATTTACAATCCAAGGCAGGGCGAGTTCTCACCATCATCACCATCATCGTTATTATTCTTTATTCAAAAGAAATTTTGCATGAAAGTCTGAAATAAATCCAACAAAAGAGAAGCTGCTCTGCTTGAATTAGGGTGGGGTGGGGCCCTGAACCCTGCCTGCTAGGTCACTTTATTCCCTCCTTCTTTGACCTCCCCAGCTGCCCAGAATGTAGTCTGGTACTCAGTGGCTATCAATGTTACTGTTTCCCATGCTGCCCAGTAGAGGTCCGGTAGCTCTGACCCCACCTGGATATATCCTCTGGCCCTCTTCTCTCCAGCATGCAGGCCAAGGGACATAGCCCAATTTGGTCCCTGTCGGAGAAACTGATCTCCTTGGTCTCTACTCTGACCTTTGGGTCTTTTACCAACACCAGCTCTGGAGCAGGGCCAAGGGCCCAGGGCCTCTATCTGACCAATTGGACACTAAGCCATGAAAAACGAACCGCCCTATCAGATCCTGGGGCCTCTCAGGCTTCGGTCTAGGCTTGCCCTTCTGACCCAAGCTCCTGTCCTCCAGTTTCTAGGGCAAAAGGATGAGCAGGGCTGTGTACACCTCAGGGACGCTTCACTCACCCCAACAGTGTATGCTGGAACTAGACTTGGAAGAGAAAGAGAGAGATATCACTCAAAGGCAGGGGGAGAGTGAGTCCAGGGGCAGGTGAGCAAGAAGCTGTTTTCTGCAAGGTCAGGGAAAAAACTGCCATCAGGCCTGAATTCTCAGGGTCACATATACATTTCCATTGCCCCAGGCCAGTGTGGACCTGCTCCACATTGTCTCCTGGCACCTGAGAACGTTAGTGGTGCAAGCAGTTTCTCTTCATACAAGCACGAGATTGCTAAGCACCTAATGTATGCTCTGGCACTGTGCTCAGTGTTGAAGACAGAGATGTAGTTGCGAGAGGGGAACCAAAAGCAAAAAGACACGTAGACCCAGGACTGTAAGATGGAAATATCAAGAGCCACCTCACAGAACGCTGAGAGAACTGGATGAATATTGCATGTATATTCACCTAGCTCTAAGCCTACTGCCTGGCAGGCTTTCAATAAACAGAGCTGTGAAATAAACAGGAAACCAATAGAAGTATTTGCTATGGGATCACAGAGGAGGGAGCACTTCAATTAGGGTGGAGGATGGAGCTAAGCAAAGGGAAGAGGGGAAGATCTTATCTCTCGGGAGCAGCTGGAGCTGAGTCATATAGAATAAATGGGATCTCCCAAAGTAGAGAAGAGATTTGTTTGCAGAGTGGAAGAAGGATATGGAGAAGAGTCTTCCAGGCATGTGCAAAAGAAGGCAGGGATGTGAGTGTCAGCCAGATTTCTCTGGTAAGCTCCAAGCTCGAAGGCTCTGGCCTACATGACATCAGGATCCCTTCGACAAAGCATTGTATAATGAAGAGTTGCTTTAGACTCAGACAGACCAAGCTTCAAATTCTAGTGGTGTGGCCCTGGTGCATTTCTCAATCTTTCTGAGTCTCAATTCCTCAACTCGAAAGGGGAGTTTGCTGTCTACTTTGCTAGACTGTTGTGATGCAAGAGTGAAATGAATCCATGTAGTCACAGGACATGGCCCACGGCACTTTGATCCTGCTTCCTCTATGAGGAACAGAACCTGAGACTTGGACTTCTGGAAAAGGAGGTGTCAGGAGTAGTCGGCTCCAGTCCCTTCTCAGCGCAGAAGTCCCTCTGCAGCAGTGCTTCCTGGTGATTGTCCAGCCGCTGTGCACCATTTCAGCCTTGTGCAAAGGCTGCTGGACCATTACCACCTTGACTTCAGTCATTTATGGCATCCCACTCTCATTATGTCCTAGGGGAGAGGTAAAAAGGGGAAGAGAGCAATTAGGAATAGTGACCACTGGCCCATGGATGCAGCATCTTAGGGGGGCCTCAGAAGCTGCTGATCCTACTCCTGACTCTTACAGGTGCAGAGGACTGTGACTTGCCCAAGGTCACCCGAGTGAGTTACTGGCAGGTCTTCCGATTTCCCTTGATAGGGCTATTACAGCAGCCTTTGGCTTAGCTGGCTCCAGCCTAGTGACATCACAGGGGAATTGGCCGATCCCTGCAGGCTCTACCCCTGGGATGTAGGGCTTTGTCCTTGGAGAGTCTTCCACTGTGTGTCACTCCTATCATCATTACCGACCTGGAATTCTGGAGGTGTGGGATGCACCAGCTTGAACTGAGTGCTGTGACTGAGGCCTTGTGTCTGTATGGTCAGGGAGGTGGGGCAGAAGGGGTAGACTGGAACAGGCTGGTGGGACTAAACCCACTGATGGGGTTGAGATAGGCTGGCAGTAGCTTTAGGAAGGATATCACACTGAAGAACCTGAAGGGTGTGCTGCTTCAGCTAAGAAGGCAATGCTGGAGGCTGGGCATAGGTAGCGAGGTATTCCCACAGGGCAAAGCCCAGAGACCCCATGGAGTCCTGGCATAATGGAACCACCAGGCATCAACACTGGGGTATCTCTCATACTAGATCCTGAAGGGCAATCACTGGCAAGAGCAAAGCAGAGCCCTAAGCCTCCTGCAGGAGGAACCAGCCACCGGCTGGGTTCCCAGGTGGGCATTGGGCCCTGGGAGCCAAGGAGTGGTTAGTTGTGGCCTGGCTGAGGTGTTGCAAGGGTCAGGAAGTCCAGCTGTGGGGAGAGGGAGCTACAGATCCTGGGAACCACGCAGACTACAGGCATGCTGAGACGGAAGTGGGAGGGCCTCCTGGTCCCAGCTCCTGTCTCAGATTGACTCATTCAGTCCAGCAGGACCCTATTGGGCAGAGATCACGGTTCACAGCAGAATTAGGTGAGGTGAGATCCTGGAGTACTGGAGGGTATCCTGGACCAGCTATACTACTCAACTTGCTGAGTAAGCTCAGGTAATTATTTTAGCCTCTCTGAGCCTTGATCTTCCATCTGCAAACTGGGGATCATACCCTGCTATGCCCTCCACACAGGTGCTTTGTGGGTTAAAATAAAAGGTGTGCAGCTTCACACTGAAGTGACAAGCTGCTTCCTATCTCATTATGAGCTGTCCATCTGTGAGTCCCCTGGAGCAAGGACCTGGCCTCTGGCTTCCCCTGCGTCTCCCACAGTGTTCAGGACGGGGCTGTGTCCGGCTGTGCAGACCGACTGAGAGGACGGGCCACAGCTGAGGCCAGCCTGCAGGGCCCTGGCAACCGGCAAGGTTGCTGACGAGGGAACAGCCTGGTGATGGATGACACTGCCAGCCTTTGCCCATCTGGCAGCCCGAGCAATTTGCATAAAAACAAAGACAGCTCCAGTGGCATGAAATATTGATGCCCTGAGACTTTCCAGAGTGGCGTCTCGGTCTCACTCAGCGAAGGCCCGGCTCCTGGCCCCGTGGTAATGGCGCCTCCTGCCTGTTGAGTTTGGTTCCAGAGGGCTGCGGGGAGGGAGAGTTGTCCTGGCTGAGAGGGCCACCTGGGAGTCCTTGTTGACATACATTAGTCTTGGGTTTCAGGTAATACCGACTTTAATCAAACTGGGTTGGAAAAAAACACGTTGGATCAGGTTCTGAATGGCTCAGTTTCTAGTCTGATGAAGGCAGATGGGAGCTCAGTCCTCTCAGCAGGCCCAGACCTCCCTCTCTGATCCTCACAAAGAAACCCAGTGACCACATGGCAACCTGTCAAGAGTTACAATATGGGGAGGGGGAGACCCATCCCTGAGGAAGCTGTAAGATGGGGAAGGGTGTGATTATGGGAGTGCATTCTCATCAGCATCCTGAAGGAGCCTTCTATGGAAAATGCCCACACAATCCAGCAGTCTTGCAGGGCAAACGCTTGTCCACATCATTTGCAGATCCCTCTTCTAACAACAGAGCAGTGAGCAAGGTTAGAGGTGGCCCCCTTCCTCCCTCCCTTTCTCCCTTCCTTTCTCTCTCCCTCCCTCCCTCCCCTGAGTCCTAGAGTGGAAATGGGAGGGTGCTTTAGGTACAGGCACATTTTGGGTTTCTGTCCTCAGGGCAGGCCCAGGACTCTGTTTCTGTAGTTTGGCTTCTCCCAGGAGGTAGGGGTGGTCACATAAAATCTGAGCTCCCTTCTCAGCTCTGTTGCTGCAGGCGTTCCCTTCTGGCCCAGACCCCTCCATCTCCATCTGCCAAAAGAGTGTGAACATTCAGCTCCAGCCAGATTCCTACTGCCAGAGCAGGCCAGTCCTAATAGGTCTCTCCGTGTGAGCGCCTCCAGGCTGCTGGCCAAGGCTTAGTCATCTTTGCATCCTCAGCTCCTGGTGCACAGGGGCCACCTGAACAATGTTGGATGAAATTAACAGAATTTTGGAGTGTGGGGTGTGTCAGGGACCCAGGCTGACCAATAGGAGAAAGCAATAGGAGAAAGGGAATATCCACAGGCCAATGGCAAAGACTGTTAGCTCTTGTTGGAGAGGTTTAGTAGGGGGAGCGGGTCTTCTCCTCTAAATCTGAAAACTCCCTGCAGTGGTTGGTTGATGAGCTTTAGTAATCTTCCTCTCTGGCCAGGGGTCCACCTTTCCATCAGAGCTGCATTAGGCCAGTATGTTGGGTCTTTTGTTTTTTATTTTCCTCCTATCTAAAAAGAAATACACAGTCATGATAGAAAAATTATAAAAAATAGAAGAGCATTAAAAAAAAACCACAGTGCTCTCAACAAGTTGAGTTATTTCTTAATATTTTTAAAATAATATGTATATTTTATTGCACTTTAGGTTCTGGGGTACATGAGGGCAAACATGCAGGATTGCTGCATAGGTACATACATGGCAGTGTGATTTGCTGCCTCCATCTCCCAATCACCTATATCTGGCATTTCTCCCCCTGTTACCCCTCCCCAACCTGTCTACCCCCACTCTTCTTCCCCTATCCCCCCTCAACAGATGCCAGTGTGTGATGCTCCCCTCCCTGTGTCCATGTGTTCTCATTGTTCAACACCTCCCATGAGTGAGAATATGCGGTGTTTGATTTTCTGTTCTTGTGTCAGTTTGCTGAGAATGATGGTTTCCAGATTCATCCATGTCCCTGCAAAGGATATGAATTCATCCTTTTTTATTGCTGCATAGTATTCCATGGTGTATATGTACCACATTTTCCTTGTCCAGTCTCTCATCGATGGGTGTCTGGGTTGGTTCCAGGTCTTTGCTATTGTAAACAGTGCTGCAATGAACATATGTGTGCATGTGTCTTTATAATAGAACAATTATTAATCCTTTGGATATATACCCAATAATGGGATTGTTGGGTCAAATGGATTTCTATTTCTAGGTCCTTAAGGAATCGTCACACTGTCTTCCACAATGGTTGAACTAATTTACACTCCCATCAAGAGTGTAAAAGTGTTCCTATTTCTCCACATCCTCTCCAGCATCTGTTGTCTCCAGATTTTTTAATGATCGCCATTCTAACTGGCATGATGTGGTATCTCAATGTGGTTTTGATTTGCATTTCTCTAATGACCAGTGATGGTGAGCATTTTTTCATATGTTGTTGGCCTCATAAATTTCTTATGAAAAGTGTCTGTTCATGTTCTTCACCCACTTTTAAATGAGTTTTTTTTTTTTTTTCTTGTAAATCTGTTTTAGTTCTTTGTAGATTCTGGATATTAGCCCTTTTTCAGATGGGTAGATTGCAAAAAATTTTTTCCCATTCTGTTGGTTGCCAGTTCACTCTAACAATTGTTTCTTTTGCTGTACAGAAGCTCTGGAGTTTAATTAGATCCCATTTGTCTATTTTGGCTTTTGTTGCCAATGTTTTTGGTGTTTTAGTCATGAAGTCTTTGCCTATGCCTATGTCCTGAATGGTTTTGCCTAGGTTTTCTTCTAGGGTTTTTGTGGTGTTAGGCCTTATGTGTAAGTCTTTATCCATCTGGAGTTAATTTTAGTGTAAAGTGTCAGAAAGGGGTCCAGTTTCTGCTTTCTGCACATGGCTAGCCAGTTTTCCCAACATCATTTATTAAACAGGGAATCCTTTCCCTGTTGCTTGTTTTTGTCAGGTTTGTCAAAGATCAGATGGTAATAGATGTGTGGCATTGCCTCTGAGGCCTCTGTTCTGTTCCATTGGTCTATATCTCTGTTTTGGTACCAGTACCATGCTGTTTTGATTACTGTAGCCTTGTAGTATAGTTTGAAGTCCAGTAGTGTGATGCCTCCAGCTTTGTTCTTTTTGCTCCAAATTGTCTTGGCTATGCAGGCTCTTTTTTGATTCCATATGAAGTTTAAGGTGTTTTTTCCGAGTTCTGTGAAGAAGGTCATAGGTAGCTTGATGGGAAAAGCATTGAATCTATAAATTACTTTGAGCAGTATGACCATTTTCACAATATTGATTCTTCCTAACCATGAGCATGGAATGTTTTTCCATCTATTTGTGTCCTCTCTTATTTCCTCGAGCAGTGGTTTGTAGTTCTCCTTGAAGAGGTCCTTTACATCCTTTGTTAGTTGTATTCCTAGGTATTTTATTCTCTTTGTAGCAATCATGAATGGCAGTTCATTCTTGATTTGGCTCTCTTTAAGTCTGTTATTGGTGTATAGGAATGCTTGTGATTT
>CAUYQU010103585.1:0-17191 GCA_963574635.1 Cheracebus regulus
TCTAAAATCTCTTCCTCTTTCTTTCTCTTTCATTCTTTTTTCTTTCTTTTGCTGTTTCTTTCTTTCTCCTTTTCTCTCTTTTTCTAAAATCTCTTCCTCTTTCTCTCTTTCATTCTTTTTATTCAAAAAAAAAAAAAAAAAGTCTAAGCCAAGTACTTCAACTCTCCTCCTGAAAGTATAAAACAAGAACCCTAACCTAGACAGACTATACCTAGGTTTGGGTTCCTGGCTTATACTTTCAGGAGGAGGGGCTATAAGATAAGAAATTTCCCAAACTAAAGAAGGGTGTTCAAAAAGTACTGGCTAATCAAAAAACATAATAATAAACACTACAGGCCCATCACATAAATTATCTATTTTAATCTTCACAAATACCTGATGAAATGTTATTATGACCTTCCTTTGGTAGACAGTGTAATAGAGACTGAGGTATAGTAGGACCTTTTGAAAGCTGTCAACTAGTAAATTATAGATCTAGTGTATAAGCCAACATTGCCTCTCTCCAAATCTCATACTTTTAACTTTGATGTCATTTTGCTTTCTCAGAATGATGGTAATGATGCCTTCAGCCTGGTATCTTTAGCCAGTAACAAAAGCAAATTAGAATACCAAGCTTTAAATAGACAAAATCAATATATAATAGACATTTCCTTCATAAAACTAGTTCTAGTACATTGTAAGCCAAGTAAATTATGTTATTTCCTACTTGGAGGGAACTTGGACTGTATTGATCTAAAATGATCTCAGACCTTAACATTACTAATTGGAGCATATTCATTCTTTAGGCATAGTTGTAATGTATTTTGGATAAGGAATTAAAAATTATTACTCTTGGTTTTTAGTTTTAAGATGATAGAATTTTTAAAATTTATTTATTTATTTATTTATTTATTTTTGAGACAGAATCTCACTCTGTCACCATGGCTAGAGTGCATTGGTGCAGTCTTGGCTCGCTGCTATCTCTGCCTCCCAGGTTCAAGCAATTCTCCTGTTTCAGCCTCCTTAGTAGCTGCGATTACAGGCGCCCGCCACTATACCCTGCTAATTTTTTGTATTTTTAGTAGAGATGAGGTTTCACCATGTTGGCCAGGCTGATCTTGAACTCCTGACCTCGTGATTTGTCTGCCTAGGCCTCCTAAAATGCTGGGATTACAGGCGTGAGCCACAGCGCCCAGCCAGTAGAATTTTTAATATAGAAAAAGGGCCTGCTACATCTACCCACTCTGCAAATTTAAGAAGAGTACACATGGTAGATTTAAATTATAGTCTTTCATATTTCTTTGTGTTTCCAGAAGCATTTAAAAAAATAATTAAAGGATCTGCTTATTAGTTTCCTTTTCTGAGTACTCAGTAAAACCTAGAGAACTGTAAAATTGACTCAGACTCCTCTAGTAAATGACCCAGGATGCTTCAAGGGCATCATTTGATTTAACGGCCGCTGTTTAAGTCTCAATGTTTTGAAAAGGATTACATTAAAGGTTTGGTGTGTTTGTCATTCCTATTGGTTAATCAATGTATTTTGGAGGGAACTTGGACTGTATTAAGGTTAGTAGCTGTGAATAAAGAAACCCTTAGTTCAAGTGCCTGTCCAACCACTAACTAGCCATGTGATCCTGGATGAAAATCTGACCTCCCTAAGCCTCAGGATTTTTATCTGGAAAAGGATAAACAATAGTTGATTTGTCTTTTTCATAGGGATTGTTGTGGTCATCTTGCACGAGAAAGTGCTTTTAATGTGCCAGTTTATTATGCAGATCAGAATTATGAAGACTGAAAGTTCAATTACCACATGTGGCATTTAGAAAGGAGAAAATACTCTTTTGTATATGGTGTTTTCTTTCACCCAGTTTCTAAACTGCTGCTGTTGTCATAACCCAAAGATGATCAGATTCATGGCAAGACATATGAAGTTAATGTCTCAATTTTTGGTTCATTGTTTAAAGGAAAACACTGTGTTTTAACCAAATAAAGCACAATTTTTGATAATTTCCAGTAAATCTCTAGTTTTTTGGAGGGGAAGTAGAGGCAAAATTGGACTTTCAACATTTCCTTCAGGGCAAGTCCAAATTGGAGCTCTGGCTCTGTGAGGATGAATGTTAAGTTCTGGAAGGATGGTGCTAAGAATAAAATTACTAAAAACAAGGGGAGAAAAGCACTTTCCTACCAATAGTAATACGTAGCACTTTTTGAACTTTTCTAAGTGCGAGGTAGTCCCTTAAGACTTTTTATAATTTTTACAACCTTCTAAGGCAGGGGTTATCCCTGTTTTCAGATAAGGAAACTGAGGCTAATAGATGTTAAATAGTTTACCCAAGATCATATAGTATGTGGTGTTGCAGTGGTACAGACCCAGGAAGCCAGAATCTAGAGCTTGCTCTCATAACCACTGTGCCACTCTCTAGTAAATACATGTGAACTATTATCTGCCAAGCTAAGCAAATGATGATCATGCACTATCTTCCCACAAGCTTAAGATTTCCCATGATAGTTTTGGGAGCTGTTACTATTTGCACCTGAAAATCCTATTTGCAGATTTATATCAGGGTTTTGATGCCAGATAAAGTTCAATATAAAAATGATACAGACAGCCAATACACTTTTTGGGTATCCAGAGAAACATGCTCATAGAAGAAGCAGCAGCAGTCTTTGCATATTTGGTCCTTTACAATTTTGTTTAATGTTAGCAATTTCATATTGAGCACTCGCTGTGACAGACTTTGTAGAAATGCCTTTTTGTATGTGTGAGAAGAGAGACTTCTAAGAAAGGCCATGACATACCTGCGTCATTGTACTCAGTTCTTCCACACATTTGGAGACTAGGCAGAAGAGTTAGTCCAGAAAGCTGGGAAATAAAGAGGAACTTGACTTAGACACACTTAATGATTTAGGTACTAAGCATGTAACCTGTGCAGTCCTAGTGTTCTGTTCACAGCAGATGGAGTACCTTATGGCACCTTGCATTTGCCTCAAGAGACTTTGGATTTAGGCCTGAGTAAGAAACACTGACTTATTTGAACTTTGCCATGATAGAGAGCAGAAGGGCCTTTATTTGAAAACAAACAAACAAACAAAAAAAAAACAAAACAAAACAAAACTCTACAATGGTAAAGAATCACTGCGATAAATGGGAAGACCTTATGCTGTAAAAATTCCCCTGGCATTCTCATGGGATAGAGCACTATGGCTCAGAGAAAAGAAAAGCCATACTAATGGAGTTTTCTTGTTCAGATGACTACATCAGGAGTATTAGGTCAGCACTAGTTTTGATACAGTCACTGACTTCTGAACCATGACTTTCCTCTAGGGAATCACAGTATGTTTGTTTCTCTTTACTTTTTGCCTCACATATACATAGTTTTTCCATTAATAAACTAAAATAAAATATTTTGTTATTCTCTGTTAGCATTTCAAAAAGAGTTTTAATTATGTTCAACTGTCTGTGGAACATTTTGCTAGATGATAGTTATTAAGAATGAGCATTAGATAGCATTTTATATATTTAAAATACTAGGAAGAGGATTAAAGACCTGGTTGAGATCTCTGTGATATGGAGCCTAGGAAAGCCTTCATTTCACATTCCTTCTCCTGTCAGTGATATCCACTTAACCTATCACTCTCTTTTTTTGTTGTCTTTCTCAAGATACTTAGAAATAGTCTTTACACACAATTTCTTGTCTTCATTTCCCATTCTCAGATCCTGGGGCCAACCTCTACCACACTATGAAAATTTCCCTCTAAAAGTTCCAATTACTAAAAAATGTATTCTTTGGCTTTATCCTTCTTTATCACCCTATAGCATTTCACGATGTTGATGATTTTGTCTACCTTGAAAGAGTTACTTCTTGCCTCTGTTGCCTACTTTCCCATTTCTTCTATCCCACTACTCTTTCTCCTCTTTTATCATTGCAGGAACATCTTTAGATTTTGGGAGAATGTTTGTTTTATTTTGTACCTGAGGCTATTCAAGAAAGGGTAGGAGAATTAGAACCTAAAGATATCCTGGTGATTTTGTGGATCTTTGGAGTCCAGCAGAAGTTCTATAGAATTCACAGAAGCTTCCCAAGGACTAGTAGCCTACAGCCTAGATTAGCTTCTATACCCCTTGAATGGTCACCTGAATTTTTCTGAGAAAATTATAATTATTGGGAAAACTGAAACTATATTGTCAGGTAGAATGTTGGAAATGCTATTCCTAGACGACATTGACAATATAACCTTAAAAGCATTGTTTATAGGAATGAATAAAAGTCTAGAAAACCATATTTCCAGCAGGCAGGGAATTTTGTAGAGCTATCCCATTCAGCTTTATGTTATAATTTAGGACTGGCTATAGATTTTCTGGGTTTAGTATGAAATAAAAATGTGGAGTCACTTGTTCAAAAATTGTTAAGAATTTTGATATGGTGAGAGATGAGCAGTTAAACCAAATGTACTAATCTGTGTAAATGTATAGATCATAGACCCATGAAGCCAGCTCTGCTTCTATAGCATTACTATTTACCAGAAATTTAGTTGTGTAGATTGGGCTAGCACGAATTACCCTGATATTCCTGTTTTCTGTTTATTTTCTCTCCTCTTTTACTGTAGGCATAAAATGGCTTCAAAATGTCTAGTCTTCCCTCCATAAAAGTGTTTCCATCACTCAGGATGCTTGTCTAAGTTCTGGTTCCAGAGAAGACTATGAGTGAATGCTGAAAGGACTATTTAATTGACTTCTTCAACACGTTGTAGTATGAGCAACACTGTTGTAGGACTCCTCTGACTGAAAACAGCCAAAAGAGAGGTCCCCTCTCTTCTCCTTTTTGCTTCATAAGAGACCACCTCAGTCACCATGACACCACCAGTAGGAGGTACTGTCCACAGGAGCAGCGGAAGAGAACTTACCTTATATAATGAAATATCAAGACAAATATTTCTTGCAATGTGCTAAATGTTTGTGTCCCCTTCCCCCTCCATATTCATATGTTGAAATCTAATCCCCAGTGTGATGGTATTGGAAGTGGGCCTTTGGAAGGTGATTAACTGATAAGGGGTGAGCCCTCATGAATGGGATTAGTGCTCTTATAAAAGAGATTGCAGGGTTCTCCCTTGTTCCTTTCATCATATGAACGCAGGGAAAAGACAGCTGTCTATGAATGAGGAAGCAGGCTCTCATCAGACACTGAATTAGCCAGGACTGTGATCTTAAACTTCCAAGCCTCTAGACCTGTAAGAAGTAAGTTTTTGTTTTTTACAAGCCACCCAGCTCATGGTATTCTGTTATAGCAGCCCCAATGGATTACGACGGTTTTCTAAATAGATAATGAGTCTAAATCTTCTTGATAGCAGCACACATGTCTTCTTGTCCACATGTCCTTTTGCTAGGACTTTAATGTGGGGTTTTGAGTCAATCTAGTCAGGAGTTGAGAGATTTACCATTCCTCTCATTACTGTCAGTGCTTCGTGGTCTTCTACCTCACTGGTGAGTTTGCCATGGATTGGTTTGCCAGGGAGTTATTATTCTAAACGTCTGTTTCACCCTCAGCTTTAGGTATTTCTTTTACATCATGCCTCAGACACGGTCTATCTCCATGTTCTTGCCCTTCTCTCATCAGTTTATCTCAGTTACTACTTTGTACTTATTATCTTGGTGGTGGGATGCTACACTATAATTTTGGGGCATATTATTTGTTGAAAATGTTGATTGTTTATTGTTTTTAATCTGTTGGTGGTTTAATATGTTTAAACTTATTATTTTTAATACTTTGATATTTTGAAGAAACTTTGTATCCTATTTTAAACATTTGATTATTTGAGCCAATTTGTATTTGAAATTGTATCTATTTTGTTAGTTTTCAGTTTATTATTTCTTTTTGGAAAAAATTTTCTTTCAGTTCTCCTTGGCAGAGACAAGATATTATTCGTTCATGTTTTGCAGGTTGGTAGGATGGTCAAATTTTAATTCAGAATATGTTTAATTAACTGGCACAGTGGCTTCTGCCAGAATTCAGTCTCTCAGTGCCCCCTTTGTTTTAGAAGAGATGCCACTTTCAAAGTGATTATAACCATACTCTACGCTAGAGTTTGTGCTGATAATATTTCCTCTACCTATTGTTATACTAGTTTTTTTTTTTAGGTTTGTATCAGTCCTGAACTGCTGACTCAAGTGAAGTAATAAAAAAATGCTAATTATATTAAGACATTATGATCATCATTTCTGTTGTTCTAAAGTTCTTATAAAGCCATAGACATTTTTTCATTATTGCTATTTTGGGAAAACATTGATGAAGATAATCAGAAGCATAAACAACATGTTGCCTGCTTATTAGAAAAATGCTATATCACCATAGTGAAGCAGGAGTAGCTGTGAACAAACCTCTCGAACACTGAACTGGGAAGGAAGTGGCAGTTTTATTCTGCTGGAAGCTGCAGCAGGCATAGATGCCTCAACAACTGAGTTCCCCGGAAAAGAAAATCCTGGCCCTTTTAAAGGCTTATAGTCTAAGAGGTGCACATGTGAGAAGGTTGAGAGCATGGGGGACGTGACTAGATGGGGGTCTGAGCTGTTGAGCAAGAACAATGCCTTCCAGAAAAAATTCCTCTATACCATGTCCGTGATCTATAGATTGGATTGTGGTTAGCACTAGGGGGTCTAACCCTTAACCTGGCTGGTGGTACCAACTGGTCCTTCCACTGACCTCTGTCTGACTGTTAACTTCTCCTTTTGAAAGGCAATGTAGAAGACTAAAGGGGAAGTGGCCTTAGAAGTTTGAGGAAGGGGTCTCCCAGGTCTCTTAATGGGTTCCTGCCACCTTGGGGTCCCTTTAATCCAAAGTCTAGACTACAAATTGCCCTGTGATTTCCTGTTCTAATATTTCACCTAAACATCATGAGTTTGATAGTGGAATTCAAAAGATTCCAGGACATTTCTGATTCCTGCTTCTCACATTTATCTCTAGATTGTCCCAAATACACAAATACGGAAATGTTTGGGAATTTGGAAGATATATGTCTGTCTTTCTTTCTTTCTTTTTTCTGTTTCTCTATTTCTTTTTTCTCTTTCTTTCTCTCTTTCTCTGTGTCTCTTTCTCCCTCTCTTTCTCTCTTTCTTTCCCTCCCTCCCTCCCTCCCTCCCTTCCTTCCCAGACATGGTCTCACTGTCACTCAGGCTGGAGTGCAATGGCACCATCACTGCAGCCTTGATGTCCCGGGCTCCAGTGATCCTGCCTCTTCAGCCTCTACAAGTCACTGGGACTACAGGTGTGCACCATCATGCTAATTTATTTTTAGTAGAGGCTGAGTTTCTCTACGTTGCCCAGGCTGCTCTGAAAATCTTGGACTCAAATGATCTCCCTGCCTTGGCCTTCCAAAGTGCTGGGATCACAGGCATGAGCCGCGATGCCTGCTCAGGAATATACTTTTCAATCTTTTTAGTAACAGTATTAGGACAAGCATGGAAATTAAAAATTTTTCTAATCTGCACTTCTTATTCTACAACATTTTGGCTGTAAGTGTACATAGTATACATTTCAAAGGTAAGGCATGTAGTGAGGATGCCAGTGTGTTGAGTTTTAAATAATGGAGAAGAGTATGAGCATGAGATTTTGTTGAAAGTGTAGGGAATAAGAGAAAGGGTGAAGGACTTTTGTCATAGGTAGATTGTCATGTAAACAGGAAAGCAGCTGTAATTCCTGGTGGTGCCTTTTTAACATAATAGTCTCTCTTGTGTTGTATATTTACATGACACACCTCCCAGGACACAGCCTTACCTTTTGATTCTTATCACTTGAAGAGTAGAATGGTTTTTTTGTTTTTGTTTTTGGCCTGGCTGCTTTCATTTTTATATAGATAAGAGGCTCCTTTTGGTAGGGTGACTCCACATTTCATGGTTATCTTTGAAAAGAGCTCAGTGTCTCTTCTTCCCTAGGCTCTTCTCACAGAATTTACACAAGTTTCAGATGATGATCCAGATTACTTATGTACTTGCTTGTTTGCTTCTCCTATAAAGCAGAAGAGTGTGTGTTAAATCTTAAAATCTTACTGTGATACAGCAATGGCATTGTTCTACAAATCATTTGGATCTTCATGGCTTTTTAAAAATAGAATTTCTAACACACTGATGTTCTCAAGTTGTAGCTCTATATCGTTCAACAGAAGAACATTACATTTCTTACAGTAACAGGCCTACTATTTAATAACAGTCATGACTATCTTTGAGTGCATAGCTTAATTAAGTCTGAGTGTTGAGAGGAAAGTTTGGACATTTCTTAAGCAGTTCATTGCAGGAGAGTTCAAATAGTGACTGGGTGCTTATGACAGAAATCTAATGTTGGAAGTAATTAGCTGTAATGATCATACTAGCTAAATAGTGTATCTCAAATGTTTTTGACTATGAATTATGGAAAAAGTATATTCAATCTTGTGATTTGGTCTGCTTATAAATTCAGACAGATGCACATGCACATATGCACACATGCAAACAGAAACACAAATTAATGAAATCATACTCATATATGATGGCTTCTAATATTTTCATCATGTTCTTTTCTGTAAACATAGATAGGATATGTATTTATTTCAAAATGCTGGTCAAACTTATATTACTTTTACTTATTAGTGGGTTGGGATGCACGGTGTGTAAAACAGTGGTGTAGATGCTAGTAGCACATATCCTGGAGTTCTTAGGGCCCTACAATTTTGTATATTTATATGTGGAGTTGTTTCTGTGGAAATAAGGTTCTTAGGTTTTATCAGATTTTTAAAAGACCTTTGATATTTAATCTAAAGGCATGTAAAGACAAATTTATTGTCTGTCCTCTCTTTAATTCATCCCTTTTTTTTTAAACTGGGATCAGTTTCCTTTTTATTCTGCCACTCCCAACTTCACCATAATTATATGTATCCAAGAGTTCCTCATGAATAAGGAAATCACATATTAATACATTAATTTTTTAATCTACATAATAGTAATAATAGTAATAACCATATATTTAAAAATCCATTTTTTGTCAAGAGCTGTATTGAGAGCTTTAAATATTTTATCTTGAATTCACAAAGTAAATGCTGTGGGACAGGTATTTTTATCCCCATTTTTCATATATGAAAGCTGAGAGATTCAGCTAGTGTAATTTGCCCAAAATTTCCACAGGGTAGAGAAGAATTCCAATACTGATTCAAGGGACTCTAAGCAAACATACTTCCTACTACCACGTGTCTGGCTTACTTGAACACTTGTCTTTATAGGCATGCCTTTTTTAGTTGAATCAAAAGTAGAAGTTGTGGATGAGATAATTTAGCTGTGCATGGGTTAGTATTCTGAGTGAGAGCATGAGACTTAGTCAAGGGAATTTAACTGCTGAATTCTCCTCATTGTTGAATTACCCTGGGAAAGTTATTCACCTTAATAGGTTCAGGCCCAAGAGCTCCAACTCTGAGAGATTTCTGAAGTTGACACTTTTTGATCAAGAGCTCATTAATACATATCCTCATAGAGCCAAAGTCTCACCTTTCTGAACGGAGGTGCTGTCAGCTGAAGGAGACATGCGCCTTCCAAAGTGTCTCTATAATGTGCGTTTATTATATAGCAGATTATTCCACCAAACAATTCCAGAGAAATGATTCTATGAAGTTGTTAATATAATGAGAAATGTGAAAGTGATGTTATGAGAAATTGTGACAAGTTAGCTTAATTAATTGCCTCTTGAACATATGATTTTAGAGCAATTGCTGATGCTTTTTGAGTGCTTCCTTGTGCCAAAGACATTTTTCGAAGGTGAGTTAGGTGTTTTCATCAGTATTAATCTCATGTGCATGTGGGAAAACTAAGGCAAAGAAACATTAGGAAATGTTTCCAAAGCTGCTGAACTGACAGGGAGTTGATCCTGGATCTCAGAGCTTGTGTTCTAGCCTCCAAGCTACACAGCTGGGGAAGAATTCACCCAGCTGTTCTTTAGCTGGCAAAGATTTAGGTTTGGTGCCAAGATGGGTCAAATTCAAGGTGAATATTTAGTCATAAAGAATAGTGTAGCTTATAATTAGTACCCTGGGGCACCTAATTCTTCTTGAAATAGGCTGACAATCAACATCATAGCAGAAATATCTTCAGTGAAGAAAGTAGATTTTCTGTTGCCTTTTTGAGGCCTCTCACACTGAGAAATGCATACTGATGGATTTTTAATGTTTGTCAGTTTAAAAAAAGAAGAAAAAATTCATTCAGAGTACGTGAGTCTTTGCAAACAAAGGCACGTAGAAAAGAGGTTGGATTTTTCTTTTTTTAATTTTAATTTTATTTTATTTTTATTTTTTTAAATTTTTCTTTAAGACAGGGTTTCACCAGGTTCGTCAGGCTGGTCTTGAACTCCCGACCTCAGGTGATCCACCCGCCTTGGCCTCCGACGCGCTTGGATTACAGGTGTGAGCCACCACGCCCAGCCAGATTTTTCTTAATTGATGGAGAGAAGGCTATACAGGTTTTTATTTTTCAAAGCTTCTACTTCTCATAGAAATTCCAACTCTGCTTTCAAATCAGGAGACAGAGAGAGAGAGAGAGAGAGAGAGAGAGAGAGAGAGAGAGAGACAGGCAGACAGACAAAAGGGAGACGCAATTCAAAATAACAATAGGACAGATAAAAATATTTCTTAAAACTTCAGGTAAAAATGTTGTTTAAGAGAAAACTTTCAGAGAGAAACAGAAGAAAAAACTTCCTTTTAGAAGAAAGAAGAGATAGTTTAATATGCAATTTCAAAGAGCTATCAAATTTTAAAAAGCACTATGGCCATAAATTTTCAATTCCTTTTTTAAATTAGCCAAGCCTAGGACATCCACTTTTTATGAGATTACATTTTTCAGAGACTAAGAAAGTCCTCAATGCTCAATCCAGCCTTTTATTATATTTCCTAAATTGTTCAGATACAAAGAGACTGCAGATTTGATGATGCATTATCACAACCAGAGAGGCTCCCTCTAACTAGACAACAAGAGGCTATGAGAGTGATGGGTTATAATTGTAGGAATCGATATTTTCTTCTTCAAGCAGAACTCATATTACTTCCTCAGTGTGGGACATCCATTTAATTTGTCAGTATATCTCAATCCTTAAACAGTTATGATGGCATTTTGATTGCTCTACAGAAAGATTATTATCCTGATTACCTATGATCATTAGTGTACATCTTTTGGTTTACTGTTTTCCCTCACAAGTTTACTAGGTTTGTGTCAATTTGGCTTTTTTTTTTTTTTTTAAATACTTCATAACCAGTGGCTGACTGCAGGAAAAGTAGCCATCTGGTATCTGGAAGAAATCAAAATTATTCTAAACCTGGAGATCATGACTCGCCTCTATGACATTTCTCTACCGTCTGTCGGTGGTGCCATGAGAAGTGTTTTAGAATTAGAAAGCACAGGGCAGTCATTCAAAAAGATATGGCCCAGCCACATACCCAAGAGAAGGTGCTTTTAGTGACTTCTTAGGGGTAAGTGGGGGATAGAGCAGATGGTTTGGGTAGAGTATTAAGTTCAAATGGCTTCACAGCCTTATTGTTTTTTTTTTTTGTTAAAATCTGGGGGAAATTTCAACAGTAAGATATATTTTGTAAAGTCCCTGACTGTTGTGTAAACAATGTCACATAACCTGTAAGCATCCACATCAGATGATGTGGAGTGGTATGTACTGGGGGAAATTCAGGGAGATAGGAGAGATCATGTGTTCTCAGAGCCAGATGTCAGATTCCAGGAGCGGGATTGTAACCTTTTGGCTGGGGAGCTGTTAAGCTTCATGGTTAAGGAAGCTCTGGTCCATCTTCTGATTGCTTAGGAGTTTGGATAGAACTGTGAAAGATTACAGTAAAGCCTTGGCTCCAATCCTAATCTGCCAATTTAGCAATCGTAGTCAGGGGAGCTCCAGATGTTCCCCAGCACAATATTAGGGTTGGGGTCTATGCCTTGCTCTTGTGCCTATATGACATAGTCAGCTAGTAGCACAATTAATTACCTCACCTTTCAAGGATCCAGAAGGGGAGGATTGCACACCTAATCTGGTGTGATTAGGGCACTAAGCTACTGGCCTTGACATTGACCAGGATTGATTTTAATAATTACTGTTAATGGCTGAGTTCCAAGCAACTTTTTAGGGAGTTGATACTTTTTCTGGGAAGCCAACCGGCAGGAGATCAGTTTTCTACAAATTAATTCTTACTTATCATAGAACTTCAGAGACAGAGAAAGAAATGCTGGATAACTGGGCAAAAACATCAAGTTACCTAAGAAAGGTAAAAATATCATGGTGGCTTGAGAATTCTATCAGAGACATTCAAAGCTGGAATCAATGATGCCTTTCCCTCCCCTTAACCCCTACCATTTGAAAAAATTCTGAGATGTGTTTTAAACATTCATAGGCTGTAGAACTGGGGGAATTGACCAAGAATAGAAGAAATAGAAGCTACAAACCAAGATTTGCATTACACATATCATATGCTGAGTGGGGCCCTTCTCCTTTTTATCCTGTCTGTCTTCCTTGCCTAGTTTATTATTCTCTCTGGCTGTGTTTTATTCTCATGTATGTTTTTTAATTTCTTTTTTTCTCTCTGCTTCTTCCAGTCTCTGTACTGTTATTGCTCATTTTCATACTAAGTCTCACAGAGTAATGAAATGAAATTATATATTTACAAGTATCTTCTGCTTGCAGAATGTGTTATCATTAAAAATTTTTGGATAACTTAACAGTATTGAATATCTGGAGACTCTGAGGTATACCTTATGATAATTATCCCCACTGTTCTTTTTCATAGGTAAGTTTTTTTCCACTGCTTTTTTTTAAAATTGCACTTTAGGTTCTGGGGTACATGTGCAGATTGTGCAGGGTTGTTGCATAGGTACATACATGGCAAGGTGGTTTGCTGCCTTCATTCCTCCCATCACCTATATCTGGCATTTCTCCCCATGTGATCTCACCTCACCCTCCCCAGCCCCCACTGTCCCTCCCCTAGCCCCCACAACAGGCCCCAGTGTGTGATGCTTCCCTCCATTTCCACGTGTTCTCATTGTTCAACATTCACCTATGAGTGAGAACAGTGTTTGATTTTCTCTTCTTGTGTCAGTCTGCTAAGAATGATGGTTTCCAGATTCATCCATGTCCCTACAAAGGACACAAACTCATCACTTTTTATGGCTGCATAGTATTCCATGGTGTATATGTGCCACATTTTCTTTGTCCAGTCTATAATTGCTGGGCGTTTGGGTTGGTTCCAGGTCTTTGCTATTGTAAACAGTGCCGTGATGAACATACATGTGCATGTGTCTATAATCGAACCATTTATAATCCTTTGGGTATATACCCAGTAATGGTATTGCTGGCTCACATGAAATTTCAATTCCTCGATTCTTAAGGAATGGCCACACTGTCTTCCACAATGGTTGAACTAATTTAGACTCCCACCAACAGTGTAAAGTGTTCCTATTTATCCCCATCCTCTCCAGCATCTGTTGTCTCCAGACTTTTTAATGATCGCCATTCTAACTGGCGTGAGGTAGTATCTCAATGTGGTTCTGATTTGCATTTCTCTAATGACCAGTAATGATGAGCACTTTTTCATGTTTGTGGGTCTCATATACGTCTTCTTTTGAAAAGTATCTGTTTATTTCCTTTGGCCACTTTTGAAAGGCTTTGCTTGTTTTTTTCTTGTAAATCTGTTTTAGTTCTTTGTAGATTCTGGATATTAGCCCTTTGTCAGATAGGCAGATTGCAAAATTTTTTTCCTATTCTGTGGTTGCCAGTTCACTCTAATGATTCTTTCCTTTGCTGTACAGAAACTCTGAAGTTTAATTAGGTCCCATTTGTCTATTTTGGCTTTTGTTGCCATTGCTTTTGGTGTTTTAGTCATGAAGTCCTTGCCTATGCCTATGTCCTGAATGGATTTGTATAGATTTTCTACTGGAGTTTTTATGGTGTTAGGTCTTATGTTTAAATCTTTAATCTATCTGGAGTTAATTTTAGTGTAAGTAAGGTGGCCAGGCATGGTGGCTAATGCCTGTAATCCCAGCACTCTGGGAGGCTGACGCGGTTGGATCACAAGGTGAGGGGTTTAGGACCAGCCTTGCCAAGATGTTGAAACCCCGTCTCTACTAAAAATAACAAAAATTAGCTGGGCGTGGTGGCACGTGCCTGTAATCCCAGCTACTCAGGAGGCAGAGGTTGCAGTTCACTGAGATCACACCATTGCACTCCAGCCTGGGTGAAAGAGTGAGACCTGTCTCAAAAAAAAAAAAAAATTTAGTGTAAGGTGTCAGGAAGGGGTCCGGTTTCTGCTTTCTGTACATTGCTAGCCAGTTTTCCCAACACCATTTATTAAACAGGGAACCCTTTCCCCATTGCTTGTTTTTGTCAGGTTTGTCAAAGATCAGGTGGTTGTAGATGTGTAGTGTTGCTTCCAAGGCCTCTGTTCCATTCCATTGGTCTATGTCTTTGTTTTGGTACCAGTACTATGCTGTTTTGATAACTATAGCCTGGTAGTATAGTTTGAAGTCAGGTAGCATGATGCCTCCAGCTTTGTTCTTTTTGCTTAGGATTGTCTTGGCTATGCGGGCTCTCTTTTTTTCCATATAAAGTTTAAAGTGTTTTTTTTCCCGTTCTGTGAAGAAGCTCATTAATAGCTTAATGGGGATAGCATTGAATCTATAAATTTCTTTGGGCAGTATGGCCATTTTCACGATATTGATTCTTCCTAACCATGAGCGTGGAATGTTTCTCCATCTGTTTGTGTCCTCTCTTACTTCCTTGAGCAGTGGTTTGTAGTTCTCCTTGAAAAGGTCCTTTATATCCCTCGTTAGTTCTATTCCTAGGTATTTTATTCTCTTTGTAGCAGTTGTTTATGGGAATTTGTTCTTGATTTGGCTCCCTTTAAGTCTGTTATTGGTGTATAGGAATGCTTGTGATTTTTGCACATTGATTTTTGAATCTTGAGAGTGCTGAAGTTGCTTATCGGTTTCAGAAGATTTTGAGCTCAGATGATGGTGTCTTCTAAATATACAAGTATGTTGTCTGCAAGCAGAGACAATTTGACTTCTTCCTTTCCTAATTAAACACCCTTTATTTTGTTTCCTTCCTGATTGCTCTGGCTAGAACTTCCAATACTATATTGAATAGGAGTGGTGAGAGAGGGCATCCTTGTCTAGTGTCAGGTTTCAAAGGGAATGCTTCCAGTTTTTGCATGTTCAGTATTATATTGGCTGTGGGTTGTCATCAATAGTTTTTATTATTTTGTGATACGTTCCACTGATATCTACTTTATTGAGGGTTTTTAGCATAAAGGGTTGTGAATTTTGTCAAAGGCCTTCTCTGTCTCTGTTGAGATAATCATGTGGTTTTTGTCTTTGGTTCTGTTTATGTGATGGATTACATTTACAGACTTGCATATGTTGAACCAGCCTTGCATCCCCAGGATGAAGCCACCTTGATCGTGAGGAATAAGCTTTTTGATATGCTGTTGCATTCAGTTTTCTGGTATTTTATTGAAGAATTTTGCATTGATGTTCATCATAGATATTGGCCTGAAGTTTTCTTTTTCAGTTGTGTCTCTGCCAGGTTTTGGTATGAGGATGATGTTGGTCTCATAAAATGAGTTAGGGAGGATTTCCTCTTTTTGTATTGTGTGGAATAGTTTCAAAAGGAATGGTACCAGTTCCTCTTTGTACATCTGGTAGAATTCGGCTGTAAATCCATCTGGACCTAGACTTTTTTGGTCTGTAGGCTGTTAATTGTTGCCTCAACTTCAGACCTTGGTATTGGTCTATACAGGGTTTCAACTTCTTTCTGGTTTAGTCTTGAGGGAGTGCAAGTGTCCAGGAATTTATCCATTTCTTCCATATTTACTGGTTTGTGTGCATAGAGTTGTTTGTAGTAATCTCTGATGGTGATTTGTATTTCTGTGGAATCTCTGGTGATATCCCCTTTATAAATTTTTATGGCATCTATTTGATTCTTCTCTCTTTTCTTTTTAATTAGTCTGGCTAGTGGTCTGTTTTGTTAATCTTTTCAAAAAACGAGCTCCTGCATTTGTTGATTTTTTGAATTTTTTTTGTGTCTGTATCTCCTTCAGTTCTGCTCTTATCTTAGTTATTTCTTGTCTTCTGCTAGCTTTTTAGGTTTTTTGATCTTGCTCCTCTGGCTCTTTTAATTTTGATGATAGGGTGTCGATTTTAGGTCTTTCCTTGTTTCTCATGTGGGCATTTATTGCTTTAAATTTCTCTCTAGACAATGCTTTAAATGTGTCCCAAAGATTCTGGTACATTGTGTCTTTGCATTGGTTTCAAAGAACATCTTTATTTCTGTCTTCATTTCATCGTATATCCAGTCGACATTCAGGAGCCAGTTGTTCAGGTTCCATGAAATTGTGTAGCTTTGAGTTAGTTTTTTAATCCTGAGTTTTAATTTGATTGCGCTGTGGTCTGATAGACTGTATGTTATGATTTCCATTCTTTTGGATTTCCTGAGGAGTGGTTTACTTCCAATTATGTGGTCGATTTTAGATTAAGTGCGATGTGGTGCTGAGAAGAATGTATATTCTTTTGATTTAGGGTGGAGAGTTTTGTAGACGTTTATTAGGTCCGCTTGGTCCAGATCTGCATTCAAGTCCCAGATATCCTTGTTGAATTTCTGTTTTGTTGATCTGTCTAATATCGACAGTGAGGTGTTAAAGTCTTCTGCTATTATTGTGTGGGAGTCTAAGTCTCTTTGTAGGTAATTAAGAACTAGCTTTATGTATCTGGGTGCTCCCATATTGGGCACATATATATTTGGGATAGTTAGCTCTTCTTGTTAGTTATATTGATCCTTCTACCATTATGTAATGCCCTTCTTTGTCTTTTTTGATCATTGTTCATTTAAAGTCCATTTTATCAGAGACTAGGATTGCAACTCCTGCATTTTTTTTTCTCTTCATTTGCTTGTTAAATCGTCCATCCCTTTATTTTTAGTCCATGTGTGTCTTTGCACATGAGGTGTGTCTCCTGAATACAGCACACTGATAGTTCTTGACTTTTTATCCAGTTTGCCAGTCTGTGTGTTTTGATTGGGGCATTTAGGCCATTTACATTTAAGGTTAATATTGTTATATGTGAATTTGATCCTGCATTTTGTTACTGGTTGGATGTTTTGCCCTTTGGTTGGCAGAGTTTCTTCATTACATCATTGGTCTTTACCATTTGGTATGTTTTTGA
>CAUYQU010103586.1:0-17133 GCA_963574635.1 Cheracebus regulus
GCACTTCCAACATCGCCGGCCCTGCTGGTACCTCCTTTTTTTTTTTTTTTTTTTTTTTTTTTTTTTTTTTAAGTAGAGTCTCACTCTGTCACCCGGGCTGGAGTGCAGTGCCTCAGTCGACTCACTGCAACCTCTGCCTACTGGGTTCAAGTGATTCTCGTGCCTCAGCCTTCCGAGTAGCTGGGACTACAGGTGCATGCCACCATACCCGGTTAACTTTTTGTGTTTTTAATAGAGATGAGGTTTCACCGTGTTAGCCAGGATAGTCTCAATCTCCTGACCTCATGATCTACCCCCCTCAGACTCCCCAAGTGCTGGGATTACAGGCATGAGCCACTGTGCCCAGCCCCCAACTTTTTTTTTTGAGACAGTCTCGCTCTGTCACCAGGCTAGAGTGCAGTGGCGTAGATCTTGGCTTACTGCAACCTCCGCCTCCCAGGTTCAAGTGATTCTCGTGCCTCAGCCTCCTGAGTAGCTGGGATTACAGGCACGTACCACCATGCCTGGCTAATTTTTATATTTCTAGTAGAGACAGGGTTTCACCATGTTGGTCAGGCTGGTGGAAGTTCTTTTGTGTAGATTTCTTCTTCCACCCTGGCCTCTCCTGCTGTCCTCTAAACACACATCCTCCATTCCTATACCTGGCCTTGTACTTAAGCTATCCTTCCTACTTAGAATGCTCTTCTCTTTCTATATAGCAGCTCAGGTTCCCCATGAAACTCTGCTGAGCCCGTTCAAGCTCACAGAGACCTCTCCTGAAATCCTCAAACTCTTCACGTTGGATTCTCTCATCAACATTTGATTATAAACCGTTGTGTACAGTTTACACTTGTACTCTCAAGTGTATTTGTCTTCAAAATGGGTAACTTTCTAGATGGCAGGGACCAGCCCGAGATCTCTGCGTGCCAAAGCACTGTTCTCTGTTTAGAGCAGGCCTTCAGCATTTGTTAAATGAGTGTTGAAGTGCTGCGTGAATCTTCTACTACTGAGCCAAATAGGAAGGCTTATCCTCTCGAACTTGTGGAAAAGCCAATTCAGCAACATCTGAATTCACGTTTTTAAGTGATTAGGTGTGGAATTAGCCCTATTTCTAAATCCCCAGTGGTAAGCGGAGATAAACTCCAGCTTGATTGTAACAGCCCTTTAAAGAAACCCTTCTCCACCTCCCCGTGAAGGGATGAATGCAAATAGGGCACCACAAACTGGATGCTAATTACCGGCAAATCCTCCCTGGCATAGACTGCCACAAAGGTAAAGACTCTCTTATCTGCCTGATAACACCAGGTCCCTGGCCCTGCAGATCAGAAAAAGAGAAAGTGCTCCCTAGGGGAGGCCATTTAGGGGGCAAAGCCAATTAATTGGTACAGGCAGGGTGTTTGTTGTTCTCATGAGGTTCTATCTGGACCCACTGTTGGTTTAGGAGGTTTTAGTGGACTAGTGAGGTTGTGCTGAACCAGCCCTACCACCTGGAAAACTCTGTGGAGCTGGCAGCGTGAGAAAGGCAGTAAACCTTGGGACACAGTTGGAGTCTAAGAAACTAACTAGGCATGAGATGATCCTGGCCCAGCCCCAGGGAAACAAACTTGCACCCAGAGAAGTCATGTTGCTGCTGGGTGAGGGCAGCAGGGACCCTTCCAAACTGGCTGCTCCGTTCCTTTGGTCTTCTCAACAGGTCACTAACAAGCAACCAGTTGGCTGGTTATGACTCAGACACATTATGTCTGGCCTACAGAGTGTGTGTGTGTGTGTGTGTGTGTGTGTGTGTGTGTGTGTGTGTTTCCCTCAACATTTGAATTAATTACCAATGCTTTAAAAAATTAGGAGATTTCACATACAAAATCTGGATTTCTGGCTTCTCTTAACAGAGCATCTGGCCACACGGGGCCCTCCCTCCACAGGGAGATGAGTCTCTAAACGGAGCATTTGCTCTCCACCAGGCTGATGGACTCATTTTTGCCCCTGCCTCCACCTGCCTTGTTTTCTCTGATGTAAAATGTTGCAGATTGTAAATCTGGGCAGGAGGAAGGATCAGAAAGATCATCGTCTGCAGCAACTCCAGGGGTCTGTGATGCCTCTGGACGTGGAGGAGGTAGCCCAGGGCTCCAGGGTTCATAATGCAAGACAGACGAGGCATTTTTTTCTTTCTTCTTTTTTTTTTCTGGAGACTGCTGGAGTACAGTGGCATGATCTTGACTCACTGCAACCCTGCCCCCTGGGTTGAAGCGATTCTCCTGTCTCAGCCTCCTGAGTAGCTGGGACTTCAGGCAGTGCCTGCCACCACCCCCAGCACAATTTTTGTATTTTTAATAGAGACAGGGTTTCACCATGTTGACCAGGCTGATCTCAAACTCCTGAACTCAGGTGTCTACCCACCTCAGCGTCCCAAAGTGCTAGGATTACAGGCGTGAGCCACTGTGCCTGGCCAGGCACTTTTCTTTTATTCAAACACTGATCCTTGAACTTGCTGTCACTGAGTGCTGTGGAGGGATAGGCCTGTAGAACCCTGACCATGGGAAAACACTGCTGCTTTCTGGTTGAGTGACTAACACTTACTGAGCGCTTACCCTCAGCCAATCTCTTAACTTCCTATCAATCGGCCTAACAACCCCATTTCTGGAATGAAGATGGCTTATTGGCAGACTCTAGAGCCCTCCCCTCCACCAATCTAAGGCTTCTTCTCTGTCTTTGTGTAAGTAGGAATGGCTTTGGTAGGGCCCCTCAGGCCATCTGAAGTTCAAAACACATTCTCAGCTGGTCTGGCTAGGGAGGCTGAAGCAGAAGGGCTGTTGGAGTCCAGGAGTTCGTTGTTGAGACAAGGTCTTGTTCTGTCACCCAGGCTGGAGTGCAGTGGTGCGATCATAGCTCACTGCAGCCTTGACCTCCTGGGTTCAAGCAGTTCTCTTGCCTCAGCCTCCCTGGTAGCTGGGACTACAGGCAAACTCCACCAGGCCTGGGTAATTTTTTTCTTTTAAGATGGAATCTTGCTCTGTCACCCAGGCTGGAGTGCAGTGGCACAATCTCGGCTCACTGCAACCTCTGCCTCCTGGGTTCAAGTGATTCTCCTGCCTCAGCCTCCTAAGTGGGACTACAGGCACGTGCCACAGCTAAATTTTGTATTTTTAGTAGAGACAGGGTTTCATCATATTGGCCAGGCTGGTCTCAAACTCATGACCTCATGATCCACCTGCCTTGGCCTCCCAAAGTGTTGGGATTACAGGCATGAACCATGGTGCCTGGCCATGGCTAATTTTTTAATTTTAATTTTTATAGAGATTGGGGGGAGGGTCTTTGTTGCCCATAGTAGTCTCGAACTCCTGGCCTCAATCCTCCATCTTCAGCCTCCCAAAGTGCTGGGACTACAGGTGTCAGCCACTGTGCTTGGCCAAGAGTGCAAGTGGGGACTGTGTGGAGTAGGTGTGCCCAGGGTCTTTGCTTGCCTTTGGGGACTGAGGTGTGATCTCTGTGGCCCAGACTGAGTGACTGTGGGCAGGCAAGTCCCTAAGCCCCCAAAACTTGAGAGGAGCAGTTTATAGAGTACAACTCGGGTGCCTATAAATTTGTTGCAGCTTGGGAATAAGTGACAGAAATTATATCAGGTGTATTTGGTAGACAGGTAAACTCATTTTTTTTAAAAAACTAGTCATTAATTATAATTTCAAGTTTTTCTGAAATGTAAAAACTCGGCACCTTCAGCTGGTTCTAAACTTGTCTTTGTTAACAACTCCCCTCCCCTCCTCGATCTCACCCCATCCCACCGCACCCCAACTCACTTCGTCTCTCCTTACCCGAGTGTAGCACACTCTTTTAGGGACCTGGAAACTACTGGCGATAAGGTCAGTTGGGAATTTAGGAGGTCCTGGATGTCGGAAATAAAGGTGTGAAAAAGAAGAGGTGGAATTGTTTTGGCTTTAAGTCACCGGAACTTCCAAAGTTCCTTAAAAACCATTTGCAGCTTTTGCAAAACGCCTTAAAGTCATCAGCGCCCCACTGCGGAATTCAAAGCTAAGCTGTCACAATTGTTAACACCTTCTTTGACCAGCCTTTTTATATTTGATAATTCTTCTCTTCCGCGCCTCTTTCTTGCCAGCAGGAAGGTTCTGCTGCCTTGGTTTTAGGGAGCCCCCTAGACAGTGAACTGTCCGTTCGCGAGCAGAAGTCGGGGGAAGTACTCTCAGCTCGCCTTCCTTGCAAGGTGAGTAGGTTTTGCGGTTAGAAAGCGGGGCGTGGGGGCGAGGAGGGAGAGTAACAATTTTGGAAGTCCCTGCGTGGTATCTGGAAAGTTAAGGACGCTTCAGGTTCTAGGTTGAGCCCAATGACCGCCTCGCCTGGACAGCTGGCCCCGGGGCGAGTGCGGAGCCGAGCGGCCTTCGGCCCCACTCGAGAAACCCAGCTTCCGCGAGGGCGCCGGGGCTGCGAGTCTTGCGAGCCGCAGGAGCCGCGTCCACGCGGGACCCAGCGTCCTCGCCGAACGCCTGCCCGTAGCGCTCCCTGGGACCGCGCGAGGTCGGGGGTGCGCCCTTTGGGGCCCTCCCACTCTGGTCAACTTTCCCGGCCCCAGGGCCGGGGGAGGCGCCTCTCCCGGCGGGCACGCGCCGGGTACTTAAGGGCTGCTCTGCGGGGCCGGCAGCAGTCGGAGCGCGCGGCGGCGCGGAGCGGAGCGGGAGGAGGGGCATGGAGCCGCCGCGGGCCTGCTGAGCTCCGGAGCGCGGCCGCCGGCGGCACGGTGAGCACGGGCCGGCCGGCAACCAGGAGGGGCGGGCCGCGCGGGGCTGCGCCGGGGCCGGGCGCGCCGGACGCCAAGGGTGCCTCTCGCTGAGACCCCGCACCCCGCCAGCTCCCAGCCCTGCGGGCGCGGCGTCCGGTGCAGGGAGGCGGGCTGGGGGCGGCGGCAGCCCCAGGCTTCCCGGCGGCCGTTCCCGCAGCCCCCTCCCCACTGACCCCTCCTCCCTTTCTTCCTGCATCCTCTCCTCCCTCAGCCTCGCCTCCTTCCTCCCCGGCGGCTCCTGTTTTGTGAATGAATTAGGAGGCGGACGCCGGTGCGGGGCTCCTGGCTGGTTGGGATAACCCTCCCCCGCACCTTCCACGACCTCCCGGGGGTTCGCACCTGTCCGGGCACCAAGGTATCAGGCGCCCTGGTTCCTGCGGGTCTGCTGGGCCGCGGCAGCACGTGTCTGGGGGACTGAGCTCCCCTTCCCTGGCCGGCTCAGAGGGACCGGGAGGGTGGTCGGGCACAAGAGGAGGAGCCCCGCTGGGCGCACAAGTTTCCATGCCGCTGCGTGTGGCCGTGCCGAGGGGCGCACCTGTCAGCGGGAGAGACGCTGCACACCAGCGGCCCCTCAAAGTTTCGGAGGCTGGATGGAGAAGCGTGCGTCCTTGGCTGGGGGTTCTCCTTGCGTCGTACCAGGAGCTGGACTTGAGAGCGCCCCCAACCTTGTGCCCTTGAAAGCCGAGTGCGTGTTTGCCTGGGCTGGGCTCCCGTGGAGGAGCGAAGGGCATGAGCAGGCGGCGGTCCAGGCTGTAGGATCACCCCCGGCCGCTGCTGGCTTGGGGTGACACAGCCCCCCGCCCCCGGTCTAGACAGGAGGACCTTGTCCACAGCCTGCACCAGCGCCTGACTGCACGTGGGGTATCCGGCTGCGGGACATTTTGGGGTATTTGGGGGTGGGGGAAGTAACCCGGGTAATGCCTCTGATTCCTGCGGGGGAGGGGTCACGCCCAGGGAAGGAGAGGGCCGGCGACATCGGAGATGCGCCTTTGTCTACAGGCACACTTTGCCAAGGTAGCTGGGGTTCCGGGAAGAAGAGTAGGGCCTGGTCCGACTGGGATTCCTTGGGTTTTTGGTTCCTTCCTGGTTGGGTCGTGGGAAACCGACACGTGGGTGTGGCCGGTGCCGCCTTTGCCAGGAGGCGAGGCTCGAGTGGGGATGAGAAGCGTGGCGAGTTCGTTCGCGGCTGCTTTGACCTGATGGGCGCCGCCTTCGGCACTGCACCGAGGCGGGGCGCCAGCGCCCAGGTTGCCAGGCTGGCCTTGGCGCCCCCTTCCCCTGCCCAGAGCGCAGGCAGGTAGGGGGCCCGCCGTACTCCTTTAGCATGTAAGCTCCAGAGGGGAATGGGGGTGCTCCTGGGCTGCAGATGCAGGCCTGGGGACTCCTGGGCCGCAGACGCGAACAGCAGGGTGGGAACAGGGAGGGTTGAGAGTCCTGCGAGGGAAGCACCCGTCGGGCTCTCAGGACGGTGGGGCATAGCGCCCGGAGGCCGCGCTTCCCGAGAGGCAAGGCTGTCAACAGCTCTTTCCTGGCCAACGCTGCTGGAAGGCTGCTGGTGCCTGAGTCTCAGGTAGACTTAGGCAGTGACTGTGTTCCTTGCCCCTTCTATGTGAAAGGCGTCCCGACAGGAAAGTCTGTGTTTTGGGGGCTCTAGACCTGGAGTTGGAGCAGGCTTGGAAGTGAGGCAATTGTCTGTAGACCTGAGTGAACACCGGTTCTCTAGATCAGGCAGGTGGCAGAGAGGGGATGGGGCGGGTCAGAATGGGAGGGGGGGCAGCCATCCTTGTCACTTCTTCTTTCCCCTCCCTCACATCCCTCTCCCCACCTGCTCTGGAGGAAACCACAGTCAGCCTCACCACTAGGGTAGCTCATCAGGGCCGTGTTTCCATTTTTCGGGAAATGATTTACCTGAGACATGAAGGAAGAAACCAGTAGAACTACCACTGTGCTATGGGGAGACCAAGTCTCAGAGAACTGGGGCAAGGTCAGACAGCCAGGAAGCATAAGCACTGTCTTAAATCCAATTCTCTGGTGCCAAGTCCTGGGCTCTCATAAAATACAGCTGTTTGCAACAGAGCAGATGTTAGGGGCACTGACTTAGTTGAAGCTGGAAGCTGGGCATTGTTTCCAGGAGTGGCTGGGCAGGGGGACAAGCACAGAGATGCATGCTGCACGGGCACTAGGACCAAGCGGATGGGGCACCCGGGCAGTCACCGTGGAGGCTGCTGCAGTGGTGGCTGCTGCTCCCTGTGCGCTCTTCAGCGCTGGGCTCCAGGAGGCTGTCCACACCCCAGCTCGCATTTCCTGCTCTGCTTCTCCCACTGCTTTCCCTTTCTTTCCTGCCTCCCAAGTAGAAGGTGAGAAAGCAGAGGACACAGGGAAAGTTTCTCTCTCTGACTACTGTCTTGAGAAAGGGAAGCTGCTGCTCCCCGCCTCCCACCACCCCATGCCCCTTTGTTGTTTCTTTTCCTCCTACACTTTCTTGGGTCTTATTGGTGGCTGCGCTTTACTGGTGAATATCCCCTCCGGGAGTGGGTGCAGGGCTGGAGGAAGCTCTTAGGCCACTGGCTGCCTCCCTGGCCCTCAGGTGCCCAGAGTGCCTCAGGCTGAACCCCCTGAAGCTTACCTCTTCAGCACTTTGGGCCAGGTAGAGCCCACTTCTGCCACTCACCAGCCACGTATCACGTAACCCTCTGAGCCCTGGCTTGTCAGACAATAATCAGTGCTACTCTAAGGGCTTTGTATGTGTCGCCATAACCCTCAAAGATGCCGTGAGGTTAGTCCTGCAACTCATATTTTACAGTTGGCGTGACCAAGGAGGCACAGACAGCAAGTGGCAGAGCTGGGATTTCAACTCTGGCTCCTGGGTCTACCAAGTCTTAGTCATGCTCAGTAAGCCGTAACGATTTTGATTAGTAGGTCATTCCCACTAGTCATAGAGAATGCCGATGCTCCCAAGGACTGGAAATGCTGCCTCCTTCCTGACCCTCCATCTCCTGCCTTTTCTCGCCAGATGCCGGTGCAGCTGACGACAGCCCTGCGTGTGGTGGGCACTAGCCTGTTTGCCCTGGCAGTGCTGGGTGGCATCCTGGCAGCCTATGTGACAGGCTACCAGTTCATCCACACGGAAAAGCACTACCTGTCCTTTGGCCTGTACGGTGCCATCCTGGGCCTGCATCTGCTCATTCAGAGCCTGTTTGCCTTCCTGGAGCACCGGCGCATGCGGCGGGCTGGCCAGGCCCTGAAGCTGCCCTCCCCGCGGCGGGGCTCGGTGGCACTGTGCATCGCTGCATACCAGGAGGACCCTGACTACCTGCGCAAGTGCCTGCGCTCGGCCCAGCGCATCTCCTTCCCTGACCTCAAGGTGGTCATGGTGGTGGACGGCAACCGCCAGGAGGATGCCTACATGCTGGACATCTTCCATGAGGTGCTGGGAGGCACCGAGCAGGCCGGCTTCTTTGTGTGGCGCAGCAACTACCATGAGGCGGGTGAGGGTGAGACAGAGGCCAGCCTGCGGGAGGGCATGGACCGCGTGCGGGACGTGGTGCGGGCCAGCACCTTCTCGTGCATCATGCAGAAGTGGGGAGGCAAGCGCGAGGTCATGTACACGGCATTCAAGGCCCTTGGTGATTCGGTGGACTACATCCAGGTAAGGGCGCCTCCCAAGGAGCCTACGTACATGGGGATGTGTCTGGCCAGCCAGGGAAACTCTCCTCCAGGAATCTGAGGTCTGGTCTAGGTCCCTTGGGTTGTGCACACACCTCTACACTTAAGCAACAAGGAATAATGGTTCTAACAGTGGTCTGGGGTCCAAAAGACCTGGGTGGAATCCCTGTTTGCTGTTACGCAGCTCTGTGATTTGGGGCAGATCTCTAACTGTTGTCCCAATAATAATAATAGCAAATGGGTGTACAGCACAGTGGTAGGTACTTATTTATTTATTTTTGAGACCGTCTCACTCTGTTGCCCAGGCTGGAGTGCAGTGGTGTAATCTCAGCTCATTGCAACCTCTGCCTCCTGGGTTCAAGCAGTTCTCCTGCCTGAGCCTCCCGAGTAGCTGGGATTACAGGCATGCACTGCCACATGCAGCTAATTTTTTTGTATCTTCAGTAGAGATGGAGTTTCACCATATTGGCCAGGCTGGTCTCAAATTCCTGACATTGTGATCTGCCCACCTTGGCCTCCCAAAGTGCTGGGATTACAGGTGTGAGCCAATACACCCAGACTTATTTATTTATTTTAAAAGAGAGAGGGTCTCCCTATGTTGCCCAGGCTGGAGTACAATGGCTGTTTAAAGGCATGATCAATATGCACTATAGCCTTGAACTCTCCCAGTCTTGGGCAATCCTCTCACCTCATCCTCCTTAGTAGCCGCAACTGCAGGTGAATGCCACTACACGCAGCTCCATGTTACTTCTTTTTTTTTTTTTTTTTTTTTTTTTGACGGAGTCTTGCTCTGTAGCCCAGGCTGGAGTGCAGTGGCGTGATCTCTGCTCACTGCAACCTCTGCTTTCTGGGTTCAAGCAATTCTCCTGCCTCAGCCTCCCTAGTAGCTGAGATTACAGGTGCCTACAACCAGGCCCAGCTAATTTTTTGTATTTTTAGTAGAGACAGGGTTTCACTATGTTGCCCAGGCTGTTCTTGAACTTGTGACCTCAGGCGATCCACTCACCTCAGCCTCCCAAAGTGCTGGGATTATAGGTGTGAGCCACCGTGCCCACCTCCACTTTAGTTCTTTTAATCCTTATAACACTCCCAGGGAATAAGTACCATTATCTCCACTCATAGAAGGTGAAAGCAAAACACGGAGAAGCTAAGTAACTTGCCTAATGCCCCACTGCTAGTAGGGTGCAGAGCCAGGATTTGCACCCAGGCCATCTGTCTCCAAGTTTTTTACCATGGTGCAGCACTGTCTCAGCACTGGCAACATGGGCCTGAATCTCTTCACAAGGAAGCGTGGTGAAGAGCAAAAGAAACCATCCTCAGAAATACTCAAAATATTCTAGTAATGGCCGAAAAGTCCCATTCTTTCTAGTGTCAAAGTCATGGCTGGGAGGTAAGAGACACAGGTGCGAATGACCAGCTTCATTTTGTAGCAGCATTGGCAGGGCCAGGACCCTGATTAAACCCTGTGCAGCTTTGGTCAAAGCAGTCACTGACATAAGCTTGGAAATTGTATTAAGTTGACATGGTTTCCATCTTCAAATAAAAAAACCTCAAGAGTTGAAAAGATGAAAGTCTACACATTTTGGTACAGAGTAGAAACCAAAACCTAGGACTCTGTAGGCCAGGATTCTTTTTTTTGTTTTGGTTTTGGAGATGGAGTCTCACTCTGTTGCCCAGGCTGTAGTGCAGTGGCATCATCTTGGCTCACTGCAACCTCTGCCTTCCAAGTTTAAGCGATTCTCCTGCCTCAGCCTCCCGAGTAGAGTAGTTGGGATCACACGTGTGCTCCACGACACTTGGCTAATTTTTGTATTTTTAGTAGAGATGGGGTTTTACTACATTCGTCAGGCTGCTCTTGAACTCCTGACCTTAGGTGATCCGCCCGCCTCGGCCTCCCAAAGTGCTGGGATTACAGGCGTGAGCCGCCACGTCCAGCGTAGGCCACGATTCTTGACAGCATCCACGGCTGCCTCTCTTCCTGACTGTTATCTGACTGTCCTTCACGCCTGCCAGAGCAGGGTGCTGCCCGTCACTTTGTCAGTGCTTAAAGGCACAGTGGCTGTCCTGCCAGCCCACCTGTGTACCAATTCAGTCTTCTGATAGCATTTTGAGTCCTCTAATACTATTTTTCTCTAGTGTACCCACCTAAAATAAGCTCACTGAGATTGTGCGTCTGGCTTTTGATAGCTGACTTTGCATGAGGGTTGATATGTTTATCTTTTTCTGGCGTCCTAGGCCCAGGACCTCAGCCATGGAGGGAGTGAGGAGAGCCTAGCAGGCTATTTGACTGTAGTTCACTTGGAGTCATGGGACCTTGTGGAACTTTCCTGGAGACCCAAATGCTTAGGGAAGAGCCCCTGAGCCCTGGCACAGGCTCAAGCCACAGTGACTTTGTCAATTCCCTGCAAGCACAAGATCTCACCCCTGGTGCCCCCATCTCCCTTTCCTGGCCGTCTGGGTTCTGGTGGATCAGCAAACAGGCTCACACACTGAGCTATCTCTTTACAGTCCTGGGATCACTGCGTAAGGCAGCCCTGGACCAGAGCCATAAGCACTTGCTGAATTTCAGCCTGTCTTCCCACCACCTGCTGCGGTGGCCATCTCTGTCTCCGAGGCAGAACTCTGCCCCAGCCAGTGGGGAAACCCAGGCAGCACAGACCTCTTCCTCCCCTAACCTTGCTCAGTTAGAAAGCCCCCCCTGGACTGAACGAAGCAAAGCAGCATATAATGAATGGGCTAGGGGAAAGGAGGGAGGAGCAGTGAGACTAGCAGTAACAGCAGTGCCGGGAGTCTTGGCCTGTAAGTGGAGGAGACTCTGGAGTCTGGCCTGAGGCTTCCCAGGCCCTTCCCAGGCATGGACCAGGATGTAAGGATGTATCTGGTAGGGAGGTGGGAAGAAGCACATGTGAGGGACCCAGCCTGGTGCTGAGGCTGTTCTGATTCCCCTTAAACCTTCTACTGCTTGTCTGTGGCCACCCTGTCTTCCAACATAGAGAAAGCTGGGTGGGGTTGTGTCAGAGGCAGCCTCCTTCCAGCAGGGATCTTATTCAGCAATTTTAATACAAGGATTTTAGGCTTCTGCAGAACAGGGTTTTCGTTTATCTGTAGATATGTTTGTTGCTCTCCTAACAGTGAGTGACCACAGAGTGAATCAGTTCTGTAAATCAGTTCTCCTGCCCAATGCTTACCGGATTTTTCATACCACTTTGGTAATTTTTTTTAGAAAACAAGGAGTCAGCCATTGGGGCAAGCATTGATAGCCCAGGTTCAACTCATAATGGGACCCTCTGTTAGAATGAGGCCATAAGCCTCCCAAGAGCTGGGCCCAGTTGGCCCTGGGGTTTGCCTGGAGGCAGCTGCTGCAGCATCCATGCCTATTCAGAGCAGCTTCCAGGGGGGCCTTTGGCCATACTGTGCCCTGTTCTGAGACGTTCAGCCAAGGGAGTCTGTCGAGGGTGCAGAGGCTGGCAGCCTTGTTACTGGTGTCATGGAGATGCCTGCGAGTAGGTAGACTGGTCACCACCACTGGGCTGCAGGTGGTCCAAAGGGCCACAGGCTGATGCGGGGATCCTGTGGTTAACCCTGTGGGGTCAGCTCAGGCTGTACGTAGTCTGTTAGCCCTGGCATACCCTACTGTGCCTGTCATCTGAGTTCAGTGACATGTTCCCCTCCTCCCCAAGGACCACAGAGAAATATTTTGAGGCCAATTCCGTGGCACCTGGCTCCATAGGGCTAATAACGGGTACGGTACTAAGCACGTTTCCCTTTCCAGGCCTGACACCTACCGTTTTCTGGGTTTCTCCCTCTCAGCCTAGTAGCTGTCAAGCCTGATAGCTGAACTCTTCTTTTTCTACCTTACGTTCTTCCTCTGGCACCTTCTGGTACCACAGATCTCTTCGCTAATGGCTGGAAGTGAGTCATGTGAGAGGGGGTTATGTCTCAGGCAGTGAGCAGGGATGGGGGCGGGGTGTGCAGGCCTGACATCAGAATGGGCTGACAGCACACTCCCTCTGCAGGTGTGCGACTCTGACACCGTGCTGGATCCAGCCTGCACCATCGAGATGCTTCGAGTCCTGGAGGAGGATCCCCAAGTAGGGGGAGTCGGGGGAGATGTCCAAGTAAGATGTCACCAGGGATATCTTGGGGGAGGGGTCTGGATTTCTTCCTAATCCAACTGGATATGCCTGGGAAATGGGTGTCTTGACTTGCTAGTATTCGAGGGGAGTTTCCTCTCTAGAAATTTTCACTGACACCAAAGAGCGTGCCTCCCTCGCTGCCAACCCCTTTCTTGCTCTTCTTCCACATGAAGGGAAGTCACTTAACAGGTATGGAGAAGAGTCTATACTGTAGGAGGGGCACAGTACTTTGAGGCCTTCGATCCTAGAGGGCACTTCCTTTTTGGCCGGTGGTGCAGCAAGTAGCTCCAAAGCCAGATCTTTGAGGAGCCCTTGCTCTTAGGGGATGAGCTGAAGACCTTGGGGCAATATGGTAAAAATAAGGGGCCCAATCTGCCAGAGATACTCAAGTAGCATCCCAGGTCCCCCTAGAACTTTCCAACCACAGAAGGCTTAGGACAGGTGGGAGGTGGTATATTGGCTTCTTCCCAAGTCCCCTTTCTCTGCCACTACCACAGGCTGCTTCCTGAGATTGAAGGTGGTTTTGACTGCTAGAACCACTTAGCAGGGAAAATCTCTGCAGATGGGATGACACAATAGGGAGGTAGAGCTGGTGCTGGGGACACAGTGACTGCTTGTTTGGCTCCTCTGAGCCTCAGGTTTCCTAGCTCCAAAGGAACCAATGGCCAGGAATCTGAGCAATGGGCCACAGAAGCCATGGTAAGGAGGCCTCGTGGTCTCTGGTGTCTGTGTCCTCCAGGTGTAGGTCATTAGGTGAGGAGGCCCAGCGTCTCTATTCCCTTGCAGATCCTGAACAAGTACGACTCGTGGATTTCCTTCCTGAGCAGCGTGCGATACTGGATGGCCTTCAACGTAGAGCGGGCCTGCCAGTCCTACTTTGGTTGCGTGCAGTGTATTAGTGGGCCCTTGGGCATGTACCGCAACAGTCTCCTCCAGCAATTCCTGGAGGACTGGTACCATCAGAAGTTCCTAGGCAGCAAGTGCAGCTTCGGGGATGACCGGCACCTCACCAACCGAGTCCTGAGCCTTGGCTACCGAACTAAGTATACCGCACGTTCCAAATGCCTCACAGAGACCCCCACTAAGTACCTCCGGTGGCTCAACCAGCAAACTCGCTGGAGCAAGTCTTACTTCCGGGAGTGGCTCTACAACTCTCTGTGGTTCCATAAGCACCACCTCTGGATGACCTACGAGTCAGTGGTCACGGGTTTCTTCCCCTTCTTCCTCATTGCCACCGTCATACAGCTTTTCTACCGTGGCCGCATCTGGAACATTCTCCTCTTCCTGCTGACGGTGCAGCTGGTAGGCATCATCAAGGCCACCTATGCCTGCTTCCTTCGGGGCAACGCAGAGATGATCTTTATGTCCCTCTACTCCCTCCTCTATATGTCCAGCCTTCTGCCAGCCAAGATCTTTGCCATTGCTACCATCAACAAATCTGGCTGGGGCACCTCTGGCCGAAAAACCATCGTGGTGAACTTCATTGGCCTCATCCCTGTGTCCATCTGGGTGGCAGTTCTCCTGGGAGGGCTGGCCTACACAGCTTATTGCCAGGACCTGTTCAGTGAGACGGAGCTAGCCTTCCTTGTCTCTGGAGCCATCCTGTATGGCTGCTACTGGGTGGCCCTCCTCATGCTGTATCTGGCCATCATTGCCCGGCGATGTGGGAAGAAGCCGGAGCAGTACAGCTTGGCTTTTGCTGAGGTGTGACATGACCCCCAAGCAGAGCGGGTAAAGTGCAATGGGTAAGGGAGGGAAGGGGAACAGAAGAAGAAAAGATGGGGTGGGAGGGAGGAGGGAGTGCTGTGTTTTAGTCTCTTAATGGTCCAAAGGACAAATCTAAAATGCAAAGAATGGTGACGTAGTGTGGCCTGGAAACTCTGCTTAGAGGAGGCAACACTGATCCCCAGGTGCAGGGCAGGAATGGCTTCTGTTTCCAGGCTGCCTGTCTGCTTGCATCTGCACATAGGCAGTAGCCTCCCCCTGGGCTCCAGAGGGCACTCAGAAGTGTACTATGCCAAGTAAGTCCCATTTAGTGGCAGCTTGTGATAGGTACCTGAGTGATAGCAACCTGTGGAAAGAGGTTCTCCCAGCCCATCTGAACACAACCAGAGATGGCAGGAGAATTTCTACTGAGCGAGAGGGGCTGGTTAGTATATGTTACCCCCACCCCACCCCTAAGTAGTCATCAATGCAATAAGATTGCGCCTGAGATACAAGGCCCAGAAGCCTGATCTTTGGGCATCAGAAAACAGGGTCCAGGAATGGTGCTTTATGTGAGGTACTCCACTCCACATCGACATTCCAGGGATGAGCCAAACCAGCAGGGAGTTAGCACTGAACTGCTTTTAAAAGTGTACACTGAAAAGGAAAGTTTGCCAGGAGGAACAAAGAGATTGTGGTGGTGCTAAAGGAGGCCATAAGCGATATGGAGGCCTTGGGTGTTCCACCTGGAAACTGCTCAGACGTCTGGATGGGCTCTTAGCTTGTCTGTGATCTCTGCTGGGGAGATAAAAAGATTAAGCCCCAACATGTTCAGAAAAGAAGTGAAGTCTTGGTATTTTAACCAGTACACTCTGAATTCTTCTCAAATTCAGCTCTGATCTGAGGCTAAGACACTCACTTCACTTTCTTCAAAGGCACAGTTTTTGAGGTGTAACAGCAGTCACCTCTTCTACTGTCATCATCATGGGTAAGTTTTTCAAGGTAGCAACTGGGGCAGAGCCCGGGCTCTTACAGAACCCTCCACAGGAGGCAAGCCTGTTCTCAGCACATATGGGAACTATGAGGAGCCTCTGATCAAATTGGCTACAATCTTGTAGCTGCTTGGACAGATTCCTTGGCAGTCGGGTTAGCATGTGTGACGTTCAGGCTACTGTTCTTGACAATCATCTCCCATGGAAAGCTTTTCAGTGTTCCCAAAGTGAACTCTCAAATCCAAAATGGTTATCTTTAAGACCATCCATTTTCCTCAGTGGCTTCTCCAGGGAATTCTTACAGCCAAGTTGTGACAGTGACTGCATTGCTTGCTTCTTTCCAGAAACCAAACTAGGAGATGGAACTGGTTCCTGCATCCCAAGGTTCTTGCTTTCTCTCTCATGTCTTCTGAGGCTGTTTTCCAAACTCTGCTGCTTTTGGGGAATGAGGGGAAGCCATATTCCAGTGACTTGCAATCCATGCTGTTCTCAGCTTTTGAGTTTAAAACCTGGGATCCTAAGCCTTTGACTCAGAGGTTACTTGCTTACCCTCCAAATGTCCTTTCTGAGGGGCCAGCTAGCCCGTGCAGAACCAGCACTAACGTGCACAGCAGCAGGGAGGGCAAGCCTCTAGTGTACCAAGGTGCTTTTTCCTACAAAGACGCAAAGTGTGCTCTGAGCCACAGATGGGCAAACTCTGGTACTTTCCTTCATCTCCCATGAACTCAAGGGTTTTCCAGGTGTAGCCAACAGTTGCCACATCACACAGACTTTGAGTTTCTGCTAAGACTGGTGGTTGACATAGGACCCAACCCATGAAAGCTGGAAGGCAGCAAGCATTTGCTAAGGCAGCTGCTCCAGGCAATCGTTCTGGCCAAGAAATAAACTATTTTGAGCATTAGAATGGAGGAAATCCGGTCAGCCAAGTGCAGAGTTCAGACTTCACTAAGGGCTTTTCTTCAGCATTTACTTGAAGATTAATGTAGGATGACAGGCTCTCCTGGCTGTCCTACCATCAATCAGCTCTGCCTTGCACTGTGGTCATCAACTTTCCTCAAATCAAAAATAGGCAGGTACAGGTAGTGGGCTCACAACGTTTGACCTCGACTGGTTTTTCTAAGTTATTTTGTGTATTTTTCAGCAGCAAAACCAAACTGGGTCTTCAGCTTTATTCCCGTTTCTTGCAAGGGAAGAGCCTTTATACAATTGGACGCATTTTGGTTTTTCCTCACTGAGAATTCCAATCCTCTTTTGTATTGTTTTTACAATAATTTGTAAACATATTTATTTTTACCTGTTTTTTTTTTTTAACTTTTCAGGTCAAGTTTTTTATACTGCACTTATTTGTCAAAATAAAGATTCTCACATATGCTGGTTATCTCTGAACTACTACTTCTTTGTACTTAATGAAAGCTAGCTCTTTATTCCAGTTTCAAAAGAGGGACTTGGAGTTTTGTGGGGGGGAGGGGGTGGACTCAAGACTGGGCAACATGTCCATTCTGGTAACTGTACACCCATGGGGGCTTCACTCTGAGTGTAGAGGGTCTTTGGTGAAATAACTGGCAGATGAATGAGCCCTTGCTAAGGCTAAAAACCAAGGCCTGCTTCCTCCTGGAGCAAAAGCATTTTAGCTGACAAAATGTAAGACTCTGGCCACGCTAAAACAAAAGCACAGTAAACTTCCTTCCCTATCAATCAAACAGGTAATAAAATAGAGTGACACCAGCAGCCCTCTCATCCCATTTATTAAAGAGTAAGAAAAGATACAATGCAAGAAAACCAACCATCCTTTCATGTCAGGCTGAACAAAGCACAGTGATTTATTCCCTTCATTCCCCCACCCCCACCCCAATTCCCATATTTCCATCCC